>DWDX01004819.1:0-11219 GCA_018245675.1 Agara michaeli | reverse complement strand
AACGTTGCATATAGTGATATTGCAACAGGTTTCTTGAAATTGTGGGCGTTGTTTGGGTAGAGAATTCCATTTTTTCATAATGTTATATAAGTTAGTGAATCGAGCAACACCGGGTCGCTCTGCTAGTGCAGCCGAGCGGGCGGTACGTACCGGCGGCCAGCGCGGCCCCGCGGCGCGCCGCCGCCCCGCGCGGAGTGCTCTGGCTGCTCTTCTGCTTGCTGTTGCAATAAACATTAAGAATAAGAATACGTTTATTCTGCCAACGTACTACAACATAATGACAGTGCAAATAAGAGAGAACGAATTTAAATAGACAGCACGTTTGATGTAAAAGAAAAAATATTTGGCGTGCATTGACGCAATAAAGTTGTACTAACTTTTTCCTGACCCCGCCTTTGTAAGTCCTCCTGCCCTTCCCTTTGCTGCCCCCTCCGCCCCGGTAGCGGCCCCCGCGGCGCCCGCTCGCCGCGCTAGTGTTACCGATATCGGCGTCCTGCGCCAGGCTGGCCCAATCTGTTTCCCTGTCCATTGCTTCCTCGTTCTGCCTCTTTTTTTCTTGCTCATCTTCGTATTGCATATAAACGCCTAAAATCAATCAAGTATATAAATGAAAATTTAAAAACTGTGCATATAATAAAACTATACACATATTATAAATTATAAATGACTACGCTTCATAGTCCTGTATATTTATATTTAATTCGAGTGAAATGTTCGAATAAACATCGTTTTAGCGGTGAGTGATTATGTATGGTACGATAAATAATATGATTCCAAATGGTTGAAATTAAAATGATCGCATGCATGAGCAGCGTGCGTGCATATACACGAGCGGTGCGTGCGTGAGTGTCGGCGCGTGCGTGTGTGCGTGTGCGGTCCGACTTACCCATCTTCTTGTGGCAGTAGGCGGTGGTGATGGCGAGCAGCGCGGCGCCGTACTTGTCGTAGTTGGCGCGCGTGACGTGCGGCAGCGCCAGCATGTCGGCGGCGCAGTCGGGCAGGCGCGCCGCCATGGCCCGCAGCGCCGCGTGCGGCAGCACGGCCGCCAGCGACGCGCCGCGCGCCGCGCCCAGCTCCCTGCGCAGCGCACACTACACGCGCACCGCTCGCTACGAGGTCTACACTTGCAACTCTTTCCATTCTTGTCGGCGATTCGATTTCTCACTACATATTGCATACGAGCATTTACCGTCCTTCCATCGTCTAATCATATTTTTTACGACCTTTATTCGTAAAGTTGAGCGTCTGCGATTCACAGAAATGGACTCGTTTTGACCCCCGTGTTTTACTGCGACGATTTAATCATCGAAGGTGAAAGGAAACTACGACCCGAAAAAATTACTGAATACATTTAACTTTAGATTTTTATAAATAATGCAGTACAAACTTAAACCCTTGCAAACCTGACGTGCTTCTTCTACACTTATCACTCTTCATACATACGTAGGATCACAAAACTTTCCTATCTCAACCGACAAGGTCAAATGCTGACTGACGGAGTCAAGTCTTGAGAAAAATGCATCGAGAAACACATCGACAGTCTCACCGGCACGCTTCGACCAATTCGGCGAGGCAGCTCTGTTCGATGCTCTTGATCTGTGCCTGGAGGGAGTCGTCGCTGGCGGCGGCCGGCTTGGCCACGCTGGTGACGCGCGTCTTATTCTCGCACCGCATCGGGAACACCACGTTCAGTTTGTTATTCATCAGCCTGTAAGCAATCGACAGAACGGTACTGTAGAAATATCTGTTGTCACTTTCGGCTAGTTCATTCAGTGTGTCGATGTCTACGATTCCTAGAAATACTTTTAAAATAAGCCTTATAAATAGGCTATCAGATTGTCAGTAATTCTAGTTCTATGTGATTGTCTATTTTTTCATTACTTCTTATTTTGTATGCATATCTTTCAAATTCACTTTCGTGAAATGTTACAGTATATAATGTAATTTGAACAAATAAACCTTCGAGCCAGCATTTGTTTAGACTGGACTAGCTAATGATATATTTTGTATAGGCACATTAGGGTGTAGAGGGACTACGAGATGAGGTTCTTTGAAAAAAGGGTCAACAGCCTACATAACTGGCCACGAGTCGGCAACGCCTCCGGTGCTTCAAATGTCCGTAAGCGACGGTGACCAGTCACCACCGAGTGGCCCGTTTGCCTGTTTGTCAGCTTAGGTAATAAGAAGAAACAAAAGAGCAACGCCTTAGTACTCATTCTATTCATGACTCCAGATTATTTTTTGTATGTACCAATAAAGTAGAAAAAAGAATAGTAATGAAGAGCACGGACTTTTCAGCTTGCGGGCCGAGCGTGACGTAGCCGGTGGGGATGTCGTTGAGTAGCACGAGCCGCTCGACCAGCACGCGCCGCAGCACCAGCTGCCGCAGCAGGCGCTGCGCGTCGCCGCGCGGCCACGACTTGCATCTGCGGGGACACGCGCCGCGCAGGCGCTAGCTGCGATTATTACGCCACGACACGTCCGCCGCACTCGCGGCGAGAGCGTTCGGTTTCATGCGCTCGCAACGCTACGTAACGGCTCGGCGAGCCACCGCGAAGACGGCGCGCGCACCTGGCGAACAGCGGGCGGTCGCGCAGCGCGGCGAGGCGCGCCGCCATGGAGCCGCGCAGCGCGTCCGCCAGCTGCAGCAGCGTGTACGAGGCGCGGTCGGGCGGCCGCAGACTGCGCACCACGGCCTGGCACTCCGCCGTCACGTCCACCGGCTGCCAGCGAACACCGCGCTCGTCAACACAATACCACAACGCTATCCGATTACAAATTATGCAATGAAACGCTCGTGTTGAATGCCCTGTAAAATACTTGTGTGAAATGTATATGTATATATGTACAAATGTGAGTGCAGTTAAAAATTTTACATAATTATTAGTCCAATCCAAATCAGTGCAATCCAATATCTATCCTAAAGTAGTTATGTTATTAAAACAATTTGTTAGGGTTAGTCTGTAGGTGTTAGGGTTAATCTAAAGGTGTTAGGATTAGTCTGAATGTGTTAGGGTTATTCTGAAGGTGTGTAGGTCCACGTGTATACTGGGGCGTCCATCTCAGTCTTCAAGAGCGGCTATATTCTGTGACCTATCTCTAATACCATAGAGACGAATTGTACATGTTAAAATCAGATTTGTACACGGTGAAACGAACATAATAACATAGTTAAATATTAAAAGGATTTACGGATAATTAAAAACAAAACAATCTTTATCATGTCTTACATATTGTACAACATATGTATCTTTATACACTACTTCTCAGCAAATAAAAACGATAATAATAATTAAGCAAAAATACAATTCATATAATCAGCAGATTACTTTATAAAAAAAAATACAAAAAATACTTAAATGAGATATACAATAAGTAATGGTATATCATCATAATTATTGCACAAAATAAGAGTCTATTGAATATCACAATAGATGGGTGTACACAGCGAAGATATCGACGCAGGCCGCCTCGGCGACAGCGCCGGATGTTTTATAACGTAACCTAATCATCCCCACTCCGCCCCTCCCCTGACCACCGGTTATCGCGTAAAACAAACGTCTGCAAAACAGATTAAAACAATTGACAGATAACACATTCTAATATAGTCCCACTTATCTCGATAGCTTATTTGATCGGTGCGGTCTCGATAAATATTTCTTGCCGATCCACTCGCTATGAACGTCTAACTCATGCATAGCAACATTATCTATACATACCGATAGAATTGAACTGTCTGTCTGTGATTTCCAAATAACTGTGTTTTCTCAAGAGTTTATAATTATTTATACGATACTAAAACATAAGCTATGATCATTAAAAAGTTTCGTCTGTCTATCTGTTTGTCCGGGCTAATCACTGAAATTGCTGAACCGATTTCAATGGGAATTTTACCGGAAGATACGAGTTTTTATCCCGAAATTTGCACGGAACGAAATCGAACCGGACTATTACCACTAACGGTCCACTCTGACATAGCATGACGCGGTAATACCGAACGATAGCGCGACTACATCGCACAAACCTTGTAGTTTTGTTGGCTGAGACAATTGTCGCACGCGGTCTGCTTGTTGCTCGCACACTTCTCCCTCGGGAATCTGTAATACAATACATTTTAATTGCAACCGTTGTCTGTAAAACAGATTGTCGTAAAATAAAATATTTTCATGCTATATTATGACAAGTTTTTATTTATTTAACTTCGCATGCGTGTACTGGAATTTTGCAATCAATATTTCGCACGCTTTCGATACACCAATTTATACTTGAGAGCCTGTCGAACGCTACACACACATGAAGCCTTTCCCCGCGTTAGAGATTTGCCACGAAGCGTTGACAAGTAGCAATGTTGACACTGTGAATGTGAGTGCGCGGTCATGGTCTAGCGCAGGTGTGCGGTGTGCGGGTGTGGGGGGTGCGGGGCGGTCACCTCTCGCCGAGGTAGGCCAGCACCTGCACGCGGCGGCACTCCGTGACGCTCTCGCACAGCTCCACGATCCGCCGCAGGTTCTCCTGGTGCACCTGGCGCGCCTCGGCCGTCGTGTTGCGCTCCACTGGAATTTAGAGTTACATTCGCATATCTACACACCCAATATCAATTGCGTGAGTGCGCTTTGATCGGCGTGGTAACTGTTAAAATATTCCCCCAAACTACGTAGAAAGTTTATCTACTTTAAATATCAGAAGAGATAAAAGTATTTATATTGATAAGAATCAATTTCTTACTGCAAAGCGAACGTTGGAAATCGTGTATGGGATTTTATTGTATTTATCGTTCACTATTTTACCAATAATGGCTCACACATAAAAGATAGACATATGCTGTCGCGGACATTTTTGTAGAACTATTTAAGAGACACGTTTCTACCAAACATTGTATTCGTGCAACTCTTACAGTTTTTCCAGCGCTTTCTTATATTTATATTTTGTCCAATTTACACAATATCTATATAAATTTTAACCTGTGCTTATTATCAGGTATATAAGATGTATATATTATTATAAATTCGTTCATTCCTTAAATCCATTCAGTCTTTTTCGCGTGAAGGAATAACCAAAGTTGATACGTGACAAAATGGCGTGCGGCCTCGAGTGTCGAAGACGATAAAGAATAAACGTAAGGAAGGAGTGCGCACACTCGAACATGCGGCGGTAGCGGATGACGTCCCGGCCGCTGTAGTACAGCAGGCACGTGGCCAGCTCGCCGTCGCGGCCCGCGCGCCCCGCCTCCTGGTAGTAGCCCTCGAGGCTGCGCGGCAGGCTGTGGTGGATCACGAAGCGCACGTCCGCCTTGTCCACGCCCATGCCGAACGCGATCGTGGCGCATATCTGCGGCGCACCACCCCGCTCATTAAACGATCGTGGCATTCGCTGTCTGAACATATTTTATTACATCTTCACCGTCGCCGTGTCGTACCGGCGCGCGTAAGAAACTTACATCGGGTGTTAGTGGATAATAGAAATAGATTCAAATAGAAAACAAAAATATAGTTGAATAAACGATTAATTTTAAGAGTACAGAATAGAGTAAAGTCAAAGTTTTGCATGGTAGTCTTTTACCGGTCGCTTCAAAGTGTCAATAGAATGGATTCGAACACGGGCACGGGCCGGCGCGCAGCTCACCACTTTGTAGTTGTCGGCGAGCCAGCGCGCCTGCACCTCCTCGCGCTGCTTGTCGGAGAGCCCCGCGTGGTAGGCGGCGGCCTGGATGCCCGCCTTGCGCAGCTCGGTGGCCAGCGTCCCGCACTCCTTGCGCGACAAGCAGTACACTATGCCAGAGTCCCTAGACGTACCCGAGGAAACGTTACAACGAGATCATTCTTTTTCAAGATACAGTAGTCTAAAATTCTCCTAAGTTCCCTATTTAGGCTCATTAGGAAATGTTCATGCTACTTTGCTCTGTGTTTGTTGTCACCGCCCGTCACACCTATCTTACAGCCAATTATATTATAGTACTAACGCCATCGGCTCTAGTAACAAACAGTATAATTATTTCGGTTTAAATTAATTTCATATATTCATATATATATATTTACGCCCACCTGAAGAACTTCTCTCGTATGACTTGGATGATGTCCTTGATGACCGTCGACTTCTTTTCCAACACGCGGTACACGAGCTTCGGCCGATTGAAACTGCTGAGAAACCACTTGCAGTCCGTCACCTGCTCCGCATGGAGAAAGAAACGGCGTAAGCGAACAGATACGACAATAAAGACGCTATAGACAAGGCACTGTTTATTTGAACAGTGATTCATGTATGACGGTCATACGGGGGCTTTGGAAGTCGCATGCACGCACGCACGCACACACGCACGCACGCGGTACCTTTAGCTGGTGCAGGATGTCGATGCGCACGCGCGGCGCGGCGGTGGCGGTGAGCGCCATGATGGGCACGCGCGGGAAGCGCGCGCGCAGCACGCTCAGCCGCTTGTAGTCCGGGCGGAAGTCGTGGCCCCACGCCGACACGCAGTGCGCCTCGTCTATCACGAACCTGCACGCCCATCACACTCATTTTACTGCCTCCTTTTGGCGGCTCACTTCTGCGTCTCGTATAGACACAGAAAAAACAATTAATGCTTACAAATCCATTACAATTACAATATCTAAAATCGTGCTCGAAGCGACAGTAACATGAACAAAAGAAACAAGATGGAATAGCAGACGTAGCGACCTGTCGAGCTTCCCGCGGCTATAGAGGGCCTCGAGCGTGGCCTGGAACTTCTGCGAGCCGCTGATCTTCTCCGGCGTCACGTACAGCAGCTTGACCAGCGGCTCGCGCATCGACAGCTTCTGGTATATCTCGTTACTGTCCTCCAGCGACACGTCGCCCAGCAGGTGCGCGGCCATTATCTGCGAACCAATTGACGAGCTAGAGTCCTTGCTCTCCGACTACAAGACCATAGTTTTTCGCACCAGGGTAGGCAGAAATCCTCATTGATACCCGTACCATGTCGCATGTCCGACTGCACCGAGAAGAGTCAGTGATCAGACTAAAGCCACCCCCCATCTCCGATTCTACCTCTCTGGCATACCCATGAGCATTATACATACAAGGGGATCTCAAGGCCTACGTTATAAAATAATGATTCACATTAAAACAACTATGTAGGTAATGTGGCAATGTCGTAAGGTAACCCAGTATTGAAACCGACATTCGTAACATATTTTACTCGGCAACATAAATAAATTTATTAGATAAAATATTATGTATAATTTGAAAACACCAATATGTACTTACGTCGAGCGACAACAGCTTGTTCACTTGGTCCAGGATTAGAGATTTCAACGGGGATATGACTATAGTGACTCCGGACGTTAGAATAGCGGGTAATTGATAACATAACGATTTCCCTGCGGACAAATTTAATGTTATTTCATTTCATTCGCACGTAGCTATCTGATTTTGACTTTGAATGGCCTCGCGGTTAATTTTAATTTCTAAAATTTGTATATCGTGAATTGCGAAATAGGGATTGATCTAATAATTATGTTAAATTTTTAAATGCGCCAATATTTGTATACACAATAAACATCTTATCTGTATCAAAAACTGTTTAAACGTTAACAGATAGACATTTAACAAATTGGGCTATAGAAATGTTCCAAAAAAGGGTGAACTGACCGCCGCCAGTCGGCATGAGGACGAAGCAGTCGTGTCCGAGGAGTGTCGCATTGATGACCTGCAGCTGGTTCGGCCTGAACGACGTCAGCCCGAATTTCTCCCTGAACTTCTCCATCATTTCCGCAGAGTGCGGGAAATTTTCGCCGTCGAACTCGCCTGCAACAAACCGACACATTTGTTAGAGTGCTAACCAGGGGCGGAGCCGGATTTTAAAATCTGGTGGGGATGGGGGGGTGTTATAGAAAATAAAAATAAATAAATGGGTGACCATTTCATGTAGTTTTTAGTCGTTATTTTCATAAGAAAAATATTAAAGATAATTTCGGAGGCTTTTCGCGGTGGCGGGTGGGCTGGTAGAGAATCCAAACCGCATTTTTTTGTATAGAATTAACCCAGTTACAGGCAGACGGGCCACCTCATGGTAGGTGCTCACCGTCGCCTACGGACATGTGCAACACCAGAGGAGTTTTATTTTAGTGTAATAGTTAGTAATGAATAAGATATGCCGCACGCCTATCCTTATTTTAATTTTATGCATGTCAATATCTTCACTTTTCGACGTGGTTTGAACCCCCAAAACCCTCCCCCCGGCTACGCCCGTGATGCTAGCGACAACAGCGATACCACTCTCACCCCGGTCCTTGTGCACCCTGCTGAACAAACAAGCCACTGGCGCCCCGCGGTCAGCGTGCCAGGTTATGCTTCAAAGCCCCCCGCTACATTGAGATGGATAAAAACACAGTACAAAGACTTGCCCAAGTGCTCGGCGAACTGGGTTCCGCTAAATGATTTTACGTTAAACTGACCCGAGGGAACAATATGGGCTATTGTTAAAAAAACGTTTCTTTGGTAAATACGCTTCCTCGGTAATAGTAACCCTAGGACATCTATTTCGTTACAAAAAAATGTATATTTTTCCATATCACCTATTCTCGAGTTCAATGCGCAATTAATCTGGAGAATGTGTTATATTGAAAACGCAATAAATTATAACATATCAATAATTTATTTTTAATATGTTCAATCATGTATCCAGTTGCATCGTAGAACAGATTGCGTGTACAAAAATTATAGCATTAAAATATCGTGTTTGACTACTCGCTTATAATTTACAGGTTGAATATAGTGTCTTCTAAGACTGCGCTGTGTCAGGTTTACTTCCATCCAGGTTTACAATACACTTTCTATACAGCTTCATATAATAGGAGCAGCAGTGATAGCCTAGTGGTTTGAAATTTAACCACCCACTCTGGGGCTTTGGGTTCGATCTCGGCACTCGCCTCTGACTAATTACGTGCATTTTATATCACTATATCCCTTGCTATATCGCCTGCCCGAGGCTTGAGCGGTTCCAAATCTATATAAACTTGAGACTTCGTAAATATACATAACTGAATATTTGTAATGTTTGTCTTGTTTTTCGGACTATTCATTATCTATATGCACTTTTTATACGATAAAAGCAACCCTTACTTTTATTGCACCTGTATTTTTGTGTTAAGCCTCGTTGAAGTGTGCAACAAATACAATACTCTTAAAAACGTATATACACATATAAATAGGGACACATATTATTATGATAATTAGTGACATGACACCGAGACAATGACCGACCGACCGACCGAATGACCGATGACAAATGACACCGAGATTATGAAACAAAAGCCGTAACACAAGCGTGGACGATCGAGATAACCTTGTTGCAGCATTGATACCACCAAGAAGCAGTAATATAAGAACAATCATTTCACCTGTTCCATTATTTTTAACATCGTCGTAAAAAATATCGATACCCTTAATCTTTGATTGCCACTCATTTGCCTTTTCATCGGCAATACATTCCTCGTTCGCATCCGGCACATTGTCATCTCCACATACAGACATCTTCCTATGCGCTGTATTAGGATTGACTGTAAGGTCACTAAAATCGTTAGGGCTTTTAGCATGCACTGATCCCTCATCGAGCGAACCATATACGCGTTTGAGAGTCTCCTGTTTTTGAGTAATCTCGGTATAGATCGTCTCACCGAATGAAGAGCTCATTTGATTGATTGTCTCTATGACTGTACCTTTAGAGTCGCCATCTATAACATTCGAGAAATCAATTTCGGCGACTGCTATTCGTTGCAGCGATTACATATTTAATTACTCATTTCATTTTACAGTAGAAGTGGACAACACATAATAGGTAAAAGAAATCACCGGTTAACTCCGTGGAAATGTCGGGGGACTCTGTAAACTCTTCAAGGAAACATGCCGCTAGAAAGGGATCATCTGCAATTTCGTTTCCATGGATATTACTTGAATTTGACGACTTATGAGTGACTATGTACAAATAATCGAGACACGGCAGCGTGTCAAGCCAGTTTAAGCCAAATTGCATTAATCGAAATTCAATTATAATCATGTGTTTTCACACAGAGAATGTAATAGAAATATTACATTATGACATTCTTATCGATCAGAAGGAAATTAAATATTTAACACAAGAAAATGACGTCAATTATAGTCGAACTATAATACAAACTAAACAATCACAATTAATAACAGAAGAATGATAACAATCACACTAGACTTATGATTAAATAGCACTTGAATAATATAATTATCTCTAAGCGTATCGTCACATCCGAGCGCCACGAACAGCGCGGGAAAACACAGCGCGCTCTTCTCTTGTTTTTTTTTATTTTCTTTTTTTTCTATAGAAGCGTGCCAGTTACATATTTGAAATCGGTAACAATACATTAATGTTTTTCATTAATCAAGAGCTTAAATCTAAAAAAGTTACGTATTTATTATTTTTATTGTATTATTTTTATAATTTTGTTTCATTTTTATTATTGTATTTTTATTTATTATTTCTTTTTATAGTTTTTTTGAGTATATAACATTAGCGGCCCGCCCCGGCTTCGCACGGTAGTACATCACTTTGCTCTATTGTCAATAATTTCCGTAGCGTACGCGGTATAACGATTTTAACGCAATTTATTTAACACGTGTTACATTATCGAAGTTTTGAAACGGATCCCTAAATGTTTTGGAAATATTCTATCGCCTACGTTCATCAGGGATAATGTAGGATTCTAACGGTGAAAGAATTGTTCTAATCGGTCCAGTAGTTTCAGCGTATTCAATGCAAACCAACAATCAAATCTTTTGTCTTTATAATATTGGTTTAGATTACATTAACTTATTACAAAACTTCATATCTATTTACATTGAATGCACTTAAAATGTATATTATTTATTTTTATTGATTGATTTATTTAAAATAATTAGCGAATCGTCTCACCGGCCGATATTAACTAGTCACATTACTTAACAAAGATAACCTTCGCCAAAGTTCATTAGTATATCGGAGAAAATTCTGAGAGTATTGAATAAAATCATTGTATATCTGACCACCGTGTAAACAGATTAAAAAAGCAACTTTTTTGCGATCAATATAAACAACTAAATGACTCGGCAAACGTTCTGTCGTATCAATTTTAGTAACAGTAGAGTGTGTTTGAATATTTTTGTTTTGTTTATAAATTTGAAGTTAAAACGTCTTTGTCTTCAGGACATAGTATAAAACAAAGTCGCTTTCCGCTGTC
>DWDX01004818.1:0-11219 GCA_018245675.1 Agara michaeli | reverse complement strand
ATAGTGAGGCTGAGCCTCTGCGCGAAATAGTCGCCAGCCCTTTGGTCACCGGAGACCATAACAAGTTTGGTCCAAATTGAGATGATTATAAGGGGACATAATAAAAATTTAAGACAACACTACGAATTAAAAGGAAATACAAAGTTAATATAGAATATAACAAAGGTATATTTAAAAAAATTAAGAATGTAAAAAAAAATCGAATTATTCATGAAACATATCGGACGAATAATAATAAACTACGATAAATTGAAAAAAAAATTATAATATGATCAAGTATAAATATAAAATATATTGTAGTACGTAATATAATATACATATATATTTTTAAAGCACACTTTTTCGCCATCATCGTAGGCTATCACATACCGAATGCAATTGCGTGTTTCATATCATTGATTAAATGATTTTTCTATAAGCACGAATGGCTTTTTTAAAACGTCCACTTCAACTTTTCTTAGCTACTATTCGTATTTTGTATTTGTATTTTGTATTTTTGTTCCAGACTGAAAAATGTGGAGCCTCCTGCTAGTAGCGGCGCTATTTTCGACCGCGCGTTCAAAACAATTACCTCCTAGCACCGGTGAGTTCACATATATTAAACTTATAAAATGTTTAGGGAACTAACTCTACGTGAACATAGTAAAAAAGTGACTTTTCAAAAGCCAGAACACAACCACCTATTGGTGTGACGTCTCCTTTGTAAAAACATTTGAATAAAGTACTCAAATGCTATGTTTGTTTTATATTTCATCTGATTAACTATTAATACATTCAAAGTAAAATACGAAGCATATTATATTAAAATAAAAATTATATAAACGATAACTAGATCCACGTTTGGAAACAACGGTGCGCGTTGATGTCTTTTGTTCGCATTTGGCGTGAAGCCAATTTTAGAGTTATTTTCTTCTTATGTATCTATACAAACTATGCAGCAACAGTAACGATATTTATCCAACTTGTAATTGATTTTAATCATTCATTTTATATATTTCAACATCTACATCAACACCGACACCGCACACTTCAACATATTGGACCTTTGTAGGAGAATCTGGACACCGGTGACCTTGCAGAATAAACCGTCTTATTTTATGAAAGTATCGACCTTATTACAAAGTCAAAAAACGCAAGATTGTGGTATCTGATATTCACGACACCACCACTTAATCTATCTTGCCGTTAATCGGCTGTCCGATTAATGTTTGAATCGACTTTGAAAATGTGACAGTAATGTAGATGAACACTGCCTAAAGCTTCGATCCTAAAGCTGTAATTATAAGCTCGAACAACATTGTCCAGGACCATCACAAATGAATACTCAAATACCTGGATAATCCTGTATAACACAATGTATAATTTTCGTAATCCCGTATAACACAATGTATAATTTTATTGTAATAGAAGAAACATCACAAACATTTTTGTAACACGACGATACGTTACGGAAACTACGAAACAGACAGATAGACAGATAGACGTTTCACGATCACACCGATAACAGTTGCTATTTACTTTAACATATCCGAGTATCGAGGCAAATTCGGGTCCATAACTACAGTTAGGCGTTAGCGAGGCGGGGTGGACGACCCCGGTCGTTGACGCGCCGTCCTCCGTACCTCGACTATAAATGGCTGTAATGAGCACACACTGTACTGAAAATAATGCAGTTCTTTTTTTTTACTTTTGCACATGGCACATCGTAATGACTAGGTACTTACATGTTGCATGCTTACATATTGTCCGCTGATCGCGATAAAATGAACTCAAAGCTCAATGGCATTTTTCGTTTAGCATGTAAATATACTTATATGTATATATTTATATATATACTTATATATATATTATATTTTCTGAGATGTGTGAAGTCTACCAATCCGCACTTGGCCAGGGTGGTAGACCTATGGCCTTAATCCATCTCACCGTGAGAGGAGTCCCGGTCCAACAGTAGACCAACAAAAAGGGTCGAAAAAAAATGTAAATATACAGATACAGTGTAATTAAAAACAAGGAGAGTTATAAAGCTTAAAAATTGCCCATTAAATAGTTTTCATTAGGGCAATATTAAACGTAACATCACGCCTGTAATCCCCTAAGGGGTAGGCAGAGGAGTATAGGACAATGTTCACCTACATAATTGCGTAATTATACTTTCTCTACCACGGCCCTATTTCGATCAATTAAATATATTTTTTATGATTTTAGTGCAAATTAAAGAAGAACACTTATAACGCTTATCTTGAAGAATTCCATGTCCCACTCGCGATTATGAGAGTAATATTCCTACTGGTCATCACTATCAAAGAAGTAATTTTTCTTTTAATTGACAATTACCGACTTAGGTATGCATTTTTGCGTGCGTCTTCGAAGTATTATTACATTTAGTATATGTAATACACTAAACAAGATTAGTTAGTAAGCTAGTCCGATTTAGTCAGTTGAATACAAAAAAGATATATAATTACTCATTGACGTATACTAATTGACGAAACGGTTGTGAAATTGATCAAGTGTTGTTTCGAAATTTAAAAGTCGAAACGGTTGCATCTTCGTAAAACGTTACATTACATTACCGCACGTAACGTTACCGTAGCTCCATCCTTTCACGGATCTTAAGCGTTAATAGGTTTAGCAATGAACACATCTCCAAAACGTGTAACGCCCGCGCAGTTAACACACGCGCCTTATCGTCAACGATATGCTATTGAAATAATAGGATTATGTGAAATCAACTATTTATCTGTCTATATCTATAGTAATAATATGTACGGCTTAAATTTGTTTCTTTGTTCTGGTATGTGGTATGTGGTATGTGGGGTATGGTCTGTAAAACTACCGGACAGATTCCAAAAAAATGTTTTTATTATTTAACTAGCTAGCACTTGCCCGCGACTTCGTCCCGCGCATATATTATTATACATATAAACATTCCTCTTGAATCATTCTATTTATTAAAAAACCGCTTCAAAATCCGTTGCGTAGTTTTAAAGATCTAAGCATACACAGGGACATAGGGACAGACAGCGGAAAGCGTCTTTGTTTTATACTATTATGTAGTGATAGATAAATGATTTATTCAAAGTTAACATGCGCTATTTTTTATTCTCATAAGAAACTTTAAAATATCACTGAGGTATATATTTTGGAGCGCTCTATATGAGCTGAGTGAGTGGGGGAATGTCCACATATACATACTTTATGACCTACTAATAATAGTATTCCATGCGGATGAAATTGCAAATGCTTCCAATGTCGGCACGAGGGCCTTCGATGCGGTAATTTGAAGAATACTCTTGAATGTGGTTCTGCTGGAGATAGGTTAGTAGCCAAACTAGGGGCCTGAACTTGAAAGTAGTGATAACTAGAAGAATCTTAACTATAGGTAACTTACTTAAATGAAAACAAGTATAACATGGCAATAGGCTCACCACCTATTCCATTGTGGGACTTAAACGTAACTGGTGAAATGTGGGGGTGTACTACACTCCTCTGACGACCCCTTAGGGAATTACAGGCGTGATGTTACTTTAAGTATAACATGGAAATGCTGTAAGTACTTTGACCTTCAGTGATAGTATAAGTTCTATATTACTTCCGTAATTCTGTACATAATGCATCCGTAATGCTTTCTACGTAACGAAAACTGCAATATCAGTTACCTTCGCTAGCTTTTCACTAGTTCCCTGCGCACACTTAGGGCTGTCAGTTACGGAAAACGTTTTGATAAATTTGTTTGTGGGTATTTTCTAAAAATCACATAAATGTATAAACAATACAACATAAATATATAAACTATATAAACCCTAGTAATAGCTAATAACAATCTTTAGTGTTTCCTGTTTTTAATCAACCGTTTTAGATGTTGCGTACGTACATACTAATAGTAACACGGGTCCATTTGCTTAGAATTGGGTTTGGTTCGTGTTACAATCGTTACGAAAGCGTACCGTTCTCTGAACGCCGTTCTCTCTACAACGCCGTATCTGTGCTCTATCGTTAAGTTATTTTCCTGTTTAATTTTTTCGTTCCACTTATTTTCTATTAAGCGGTTACAGCACTGCAATCGAATGATACTCAACCTTTTACGTGTCCGTTCTGTCATCGTTAACGATCTCGTGACAAGTAGGTGCTGTCAGGATTTCGTTTTTTTTTGACGAAAGCCAATTTAACGTTCGGCAGGATGACAGGCTAAAAGTGCTCTGATAGATATAAATTTGAAAAGTCATAGTTTAAACCTGTTCCTTGTTCCATCCTCCTTTTGGTCGATGATGAGAAAATCAAGACAATTTTATTATTGTGTTCGTGATAAATAATATCATTATGTTAACTTATAATATTTATCTGATTATAAACGTAGATATTAAAGGTTTTATTCTATTTATAAAGGATAACAACAGCTTATATTACAGGACAAGTAAATTACAATCTACGACAACGAAATAATCTTAATTTACAGATCCTAAGTAAGCATTTTAGTTTGGTAACAAATCGTCAAACAACATAATATCATATAACTGCTCTTAATAAAGTCAATGAAACTTCTTTTTATTTTTTACAGAATTAACGACAACACCTGGTTCCACGACGCAGGCAGACGTGTGGTCGGGAGCGCTCGTGCCGCTCGACTCGCTCTCGGTGGCGTGCGAGCGAGAGAACATGCATGTTACCATCTCGCTCGCAGAAAACACACACGCTAATAGGTGACAATAATGCCACTTACAGACTGGCGCGTAATAGCTACCCTTGATTGTAATAAGATTCGTGAATTTTCTACAAGTTATGCATTGTAGTAGATAGATGTGGCCAGTAGTTGGATGGCAACACGGCATGAAGGCTAAAGGTTTGGGCTAAGACGAGAAAGCGAACATACTTGTAGTTCTAAACTGAAAATATTACGAAGACATGGTACGCTTTGTAAATTTTCCATAATAACACAAAGGAAATTACATAAAAATCATTCTTACTTCTTATCTACCACCTCTTTCTCTATCTTATTCTGTTCGAAAGTACACCTCTTTCCAGGTGACCTCAAATGACCATTGCCATGGCATGCCATCTTCTACCTGCTTATTTACTAAAAGTTGTGAAAACTATCGAAGTACTCAAATATAAGAATAAATCCTTGAAATGGTAATCCACGCATCAAAACAAAGCCAGAACAGTTGCATAGCTAGAATTGTGTTTACTTCTATCTTGTAAGGCTATTGATTTTGTGTCTTTTCAGTGTGTACGACACATTCAACGGCATAGTGTACCCGGCGGGATTGGGCAGCAATTCGACGTGTCTCCGCGAGTATGTGTCTGCCAGTGGAGACCTACAGTACACGCTGCCACTCAAGGGCTGCAACACAATGTCCACGGATAACGTAAGTTTTATATACACTAATACATATTATAAAGACGAAAACTTTGTTTGTATGTTTATTTGTAATGAATAGGCTCAAAAACTACTGGACCTATTTTAAAAATTCTGTCACCATTCGAAAGTTACACTATCCACGAGTAACATAGGCTATATTTTATTTTGGATTTTCTCGAATTCCTATCTCCAAAGGGAATTGCGACGACTGGGGCGGGACGAAGTCGCGGGCAAAAGCTAGTATAATATAAATTGGTATTTAATTAACAAACTTCACTATCGTCAACCCTATTACCTTATTCTCTACTATTAGAATGAAACACTACTAATAGCAAAAATACTGAATAATACTAGCTGTAGTTGCACTAATACACAATAGAGTCCTGCCGCCAATATTCTTATTAACAATTAATTTTACACTAACACTTTTATTCTTCCAATGTTTATTATGCATAGCCTGATTCTCTTTTAAATGTTTTCTTTTAAACATAGGACAGAGCAAGACCAAAGCTCCCGACTAAATGCTAGTTAACATACATACAAAGTTCGGTGAACTTCGAATATGGAATATTACGGAGAATTCGTTTTCGAAGGCTTAAAATAGGGTACATATTTCTACCCTTTATTAATTTGCTCCCTTTAAAAGGCAGACTCACTGGCATTTTCTACCGGCCGACGTTCGAAATGAGGTTTCCTCTAATTTCGTTACAGCAAGTGATTTTTAATCTGCGAATTGTTTACTTACTTTATTTTGCAGTACATTTTAATGACAGTGTCGACACTAGACCATTATGAATTCGTGTGACTGGCAACCGTTCGGTTATTTAGCGACAAGGTTACAGCTGTAATGACCATTACATTATCCAGCCGCCGCATTTACTTTCAACTACAAACCTCATTTGACTGCCTCGTTGGTCGGGCGGTTGCTAGCGCGACTGCCGATCGGGAGGTCCTGAATTCAAATCCCGGGCTGGGTACTGTTGGATTTTTCTAATTTACAATTTCTAGTAGTGACTCAGAGTCTGGATGTGTGCCCGGTGCATGGCAATAGGCTCACCACCTATTCCATTGTGGTGTACTGCACTCCTCTGCCTACCCCTTAGGGGTTTACAGGCGTGACGTTACGTTTAAGTGATACCTACATTGTATAAACGCTCGACATTCTCATATACAAAGGCGCGTTCGCTTTATCCTTCACACGATGGCTTCGAATTGTCGCATGTGTACCTACTTATATCTACACAGATTTTCGAAAGCATCCCCAGTTGTCCTCGATTCGCCTGTGAGCATCCAACTAGAAAAAAAAACTTAGGTGCAATATCCGATTAATTTTCCAAATTCCCGAGGCAACGGGAGGACTCCCCTTTTGTCGCATAAGGAAATGGTGATGTAGACGATGGAAAATCGTGTAAAAGTGCCTACTACTGACTTTTGGCGATAAAAGGAAACAAAAAATATATTGGCGCCAAAACTTCGAATGACGAAAAGCGAAGGAACTTTTATCTATGTACAGCAATATTGAGTATAAACATTTGTGCGATATACATTTTTTGGAAAAAAAATTATATATAGTGTCTCGTCATCTTAGTGCCTTTAGAGGTGCATAAAGACACCGTGAATAACAAAATATTTTATCTCCAATCACGAGCGCATTGGCATTTACCTAAATCATCATGGATATTGCAGAGCTCACCTTCTTCGATATTCGGTACGAGTGAGGTGTCACGTGTGCTGGCTACGGTACCAAAGCCATATTACCGGATGGGGAATTTTTATGAGTGTTTTCATATGAAAATGAGTGAGTGAGAATTTCCTGTCTTTTTCTTTCGACTTAGATACTAATGCCTGATCAAATTTTGTTACGATATGATGGCAGTTAAGTGTACATACTATACACATATACCTCATAAATTAGGCAATAAAATTCTTAGGTTACTGTATATAGATATTTTTATTACACACAGACAGAAGAAAAAAAGTGCCGACTGGGAAACGAATCCACGACCTCCCGTTTAGGAGCTTCAGTAACCACTAGGACTATGAGACTCGTCCTGTAGGCACATCATAATGAATAAAATAATTTTAATTTAAATTCTAGTCGCATCTGGTACAGCAATGCTCGTAACCGTCTCAAGCCGAGGTGCCGCCATTAAACAAATGGCAGAAACTGATCACTTTGATGAATAATATCGTCGTAAACTCTCATTCGGGAACATATCATGACCAACTGCATGTAGGTACCTATGTATGTAGGTAATAAAAAAAATCAAAACTCCTCGACTTAAGAATGCTGTCGCAATGTTTTTATTACCTACATAAATGACCGGAGAAGGTTTAAAAACAAAGTAGTAAGTAGTAATAAAGTCAAAAAACAGTAAAGCTAATTTCAATTTAGTACGCTAGATTTAGCGTTTTGAACTAATTTTTGAGATCTAGCTGCAGTATGGAGTTCTAGAACAATCAAGTTCTAGCCCAAAAAACTCGATCTCCTTCGAACATGAAACAGACAACAATTTACGATCAATGCGATTTTAATGTTCGTTAAGCGCATTCGAATTTCATTTACGGGCCCAGTTAGTTTAGTGAACTTGACTACTATGTCGTCGGTCGTGGGTTCGATTCCTATCAAACACAAATAAACCTAGCAACGGAACAGAAACGGTCCAATGGTCACAATAACGTACAGAGTAATGTTAATATGGCAGTGCGCAAAATAAAAGGTACTGCTATCATATAAGACAACAGCTCTATTACTGTACAACGTGCAACTAAAACTTCTACGTAACATTGGTCATAAACAAGAAACTTTTTAGACTTATTAGACAATTCTTTTTATTGTATTCCATTTTGGTTATAGTAATAATGTATTTTTGGTCTGATTGTATTTGCATTGATTGTGGTATTGTCTGTGTTATTAGATGTAGATTAATTAATTTAGATCCTTTTACACTGTATAATTTAGAATAGGTTCAATATTACAATTTGTATTTGCTGTTGTTGGCGCAAGCAGTTCGTGCCTATAATTAGGGTGACACTTATATAATTGTCATACATGTATATTTCTTAAATACGCTGCGATAGTGTTCGCCCCGTTGGCATGACTATAATGAACAAATAAATAAAAATAAACAAACGAACAACAATTTTTTTACAATAACACAGTGAAGAAGAATTAGAAATGTAAATGAAAATAGCCGAGACCCATTGACCAAGTGGTTGTCGTGGACGCCGGGTAATTGCGGAAGTGGCGACAATTTATTGACTGTTCGGGTGACACACGGCTCGACGAATTGTCGTGTCGTACGCACGGATGTACGAACACCAGGCTATACGCAACTCTTAAGGGACATCATCCCGATGTCCCGATCGACGACCGACGAATACAGTGATACAAACACTCTTATTGTGATCATTACGCGGCCTCGAGAACGTAAGGAATACTTTGTAGCAAGTGCTACGGTGGTTAAAAAATGGAAATCGATTCCTACTATGATCGAGAAGGAAAGAAAATGCAAACCAAGATGAAAAGGACAGGGCTAGCTAGAGTTTCTCGGGATGTCTTTCGTCTTTTATCGACCCGGTGGTAGGCTGAGATAGAATATTGATTGAATTGTTTGTAAGCGCCCTCGCGGACCACTCGAAATATATGTATTTGATTTTTTCAAACGAATTAGTTAGTATTTAAATGTATGAACTTGACGGAATTAATACGGGAAGAATCATGATTAATTAATGACCAGAATTACAAGGACGATACGAATTTGTAAATTAGTTTTTGTCTAATGAATATTTAATTTGTTCGGACAAAATTATTTATTACGTGAAACGTAACATGTTGCGCACAAAAATACATCTAATTTCTAGTACTACGAAGTAAACAACCTATCCTGTCTTATAAATGATAGTTAAACACACGACCGCGATCTCTAGTATGTCAGCCAGCGCCATCTTTTGTCAATTTTTATTACTAACCGTACCTATCCTACGTGTTATACCAGGTTTATAGTCTATGTGTGCAATAAATTTCATTCAAATCGGTCGAGCTGCTTCAGGGAGAAGGTAACAAACATAAACAAACGTATATTTATCTATATAATAATAGTGTGATTAATAGTAGTACATATGGTGATTTATATAAAGCTTTAGGATGGATCCTCTTTTCACGTTGGCGTCGTGGTTACCCCGGGGACTGGCAAAAGTGTTTTTAATGTAGGGAATTTTTTTCAAGGTGAGTTGCGATGATATATTTTAGAATACAAACGAAATATAGATACCGTTACGATTGCTAACTATTATAAGGCCGTGACATCATGTCACATGTTGCATCGATTTAATATACATATGAAGTTAGGCGAATACTAACAAAAAAAATGTTAGAGTTCAATTGTTTCTTTGGGAAATTCCAAAGTGCATACACATCGTAGTGATTTATTTTAATTTCTCTCTATTGTAATTTAGTGGATTACAAGGGGCGGACTTGATACCAAATAGCACTCTCTGCCAGTCAACCTTTGGGGGGGATAGTGGAGGGTTGCGGTAGGCGCTACGACAAATCAGGAGAACAGAGACGATAACTACATATATACGTACATATATACATATGTATATACATACACATATAAATATAACACATACATAATATATAATTAATACATAAATATTTATTTATTTATAATCACACAATTATATACATGGCGTTGGCAAACATTACAGATTGAATCCAATGCGCTTGTCAAGCCTTTCGAGATATGCGCCTGCCGTACTGTGAAATACAGCAAATGCTGTGCAAAAAACATCTATCCAATCAATACAATATGCACATAAAATATATAATTTATACATATAATACATGACAGATAACGGTGGTTTGTTAAATTTTTACAGATGATTGCAAAATATATCAGTATTCGTGTCACGTTCGTATCGTTTTTATGACAATAGTAGGCCTAATAAAAATTAGGATAATTCCATACGAGGCCGTCTCCATTCTAAATTAGGCAACGAAATGCTCTGTTCTATTAATTATTAGACAGCTAATAACCATGCATATATATATTTTATATGTATATCCGTATTATATGATGTTTATTTAAATATTTTTACAACACGCAGAACAAAAAAAAGTGATCAACATACAAATGTGATCGAAATCGAACCGACGACCTTCGGTTTAGTAGTCGGGAACTCTAAATACTGGACCTAGAGGCCAGTGTATTAGCAAATACCGGTGTTTTGCTCAGTGGCTAAAAGGTGAGCCGGTCGCCTTGTATTGGCAATAAAATTGAACACTCAATATAAAAATGAAATATTCAAACGTCACCTATAAAATCGTTAATAAAAAACATTGCAGCTATAGGGGCGCCACAGTGTGCAAGGCTCCTGAATCCCACAAGTGGGCAAACATCTCAACCGCAACTGCGCGACGACTGGACGTTTGTAACACAATATTAATATACTAATATTCTCTGAGGTGTGTGAAATCCACCCATCCGCACTTGTCCAGCGTGGTAGACTATGGCTTAAATCCCTCTCACTATGAGAGGAGACCCGGTCCAGCAGTGGACCAACAAAAAGGGTCGAAAAAAAAATAATAATATACAATTCGCGCGGCTGAAATTTACATTCCATGTACATAGTGCGTACTAAACTGGCAGATAAATCTTTGATTACTTGTTAGGACGCGGTCACATCGAGCCTACAACTAAGCGTTAGTTGTCAAGTAGTAGTTAAGTGACCAGGTTTGTTGGACCGTTTAAAACAACCTTAACGGTCTGAATGATGTATAACGATTTTTATCTCAATGTACTCTCCGAAGCATGGAAACGCCACGCATCCCGCACAAAAGACAATCAAGTCG
>DWDX01004817.1:0-11223 GCA_018245675.1 Agara michaeli | reverse complement strand
GGTTTGGGCGACTCGTCGTACAGTAAATTCAATTTCGCGGGGAAGATGCTACATAAACGTTTGCTGCAGCTGGGTTCACAACCGTTGTTGAATGTTGGTGAGTCTCCAATTGATATACATTTATGTTTTTGTATACACATTTGTAACTGTAAGTTGTATATTGCGAGATGAACAAGATTGTAATTTATATTTTTTGACTTTCAAATCCAGTTTCACTAGTAATATTTTTCCACTGCTCCTACACAATTATTCGTAGTAGTATGAAAAGTGGGCAGAATTCTATTTAAAAACATATTTTATGAAAATGACCAGTTAATTGAATTTTAAACTATTTCAGGTCTCTGTGATTACCAACATGACTTAGGTCACGATGGAGTAGCAATACCGTGGCTGAAAGAATACTTTAGCCAACTTAAAGCTTTTTTTCCACACATACAAACAGAGGATTTAAAAACAGAATTTGTACCTCGATGGAAGGTTTCACTTCTTAAAAATGATACAGAAGCAGTAGATAGTTGTTTAAAAAAAGATATTTACTATGAAACCGGTTGGAAAGATCCATTTGTAAACGCTATACATTTAGAAGTAGAGGATAATGTAAGAACAACTGATGACAGTCATTTTCAAGTAAGTGTGATTTGTATTTGAACTTTTTTACGTAAGACTAGACAATTGCAAGTAATATGCAACATACCATATCCACCGAATACAATACGACTTGTAAAAAAATTCTATTTACGGACTAAAAAAAGTATGACTGTAAATAGTATTTGAATAAGGTAATATTGGTTTACAGGATGTCAGATTAATAACATTTAAAAGTATAGACAAAGAGAAAGTTGAATATAGTCCTGGAGATGTTTTCAATATACGTCCTAGGAATTCGAAGGAAGACATAGAAGACCTGTTTAATATATTTGAAGGGCATTGTATTGACATTAAGCCTCATTATAAGTTACAGGTGGAGAAGCATTATGATGGTGAGAAAAATGTTTTTCTTTTGCTAATTTTTCTTACGCATGTTTTAAAAAAATTATAATTTTATATTGTATCACGTTAATTTGAACGCAACTTTCATTTTCCTGATATTAATATGCGTTTGGTTTTTGCTATACAACATCATGATCAGTCTTAATTGTACATAGTTAGACCTAATGCATAGCACATTTACTACATAGCACTGATTTCTCAATATGTGAATTCTGTAAAATATTCAATTAAACATTTTTAAAACCTATTAATATTGTTACGTTTTGCAATAAAAGAACGCTTATTCCTCGCGTACACGTGCCGCGGATGACATTGACATTTGGCATAACGTCAAAATAGTCCCTAACTAAACTGATATGGAAAACGTCGTGTTAAGTCCATGTGATATTTTCGTGTAATTTTATATGATATATATGAAAATTCAAACATGCTTCGACGGCAGGCGCGCTTGCGCCGTGAATATTTATACAGAAAATCAGTGGAAGACAAACAAAAGAGCATTCAAGCGAAGAAGGATCAATTGAAGAAATGCTTAGAAGGAAACATACCGCTACACGGAGATTTGAGAAAGGAAGCGCTCGCATTGCAAAAGAGAATTGAATTTGAAGATAAAGGCGAGTTTATTTGTTTTACTACGTGCTAGGAAATAGCACTATATATATTTTTTTAATATAACCTCAATTTGTAAGCAGTTATGTTTGTGTAAATTTTTGTTGCAGTGAATAACTATATATCATAACTTTCATAGATAATATTAAAGAACATTTTTATGTTAATTTTAAATGATGTAATGAGGCACTTAATAATAATACATAGCAATATGTTGCTTTAAAAAACTGGAATATTATAAATGCAATTATTCATCCGTTCATTTTAAAAACATTCTGAATAACCTCAAGAGTCCTTGCAGGTCCCGAAAGAGCGGCGGTTATTGGAGGCTTCAGCGGCGGTGCCAATACCCTCAACTCACAAGACGACGAGTACAGATATGCAGGTGTTGAGGATCCAAAGATTATGATAACTACTTCCAGGGAACCCAGCGCTAGACTGAAAATGTTTGTTAAGGAACTTAGGTGAGATCGAATAATGCCATCACCACAGATAAATTATGGGTGTACAATATAATTGACACTTGACAGAGCAGCCGTTTTATACATCATTTTGTCCTAATTGATGATAAATAATAATAGTGATAAAATGTTTATAGGTTAATCTTCCCAAACAGTCAACGCATGAACCGAGGTGGTTACGAGATGTCTCAATTGGTGCATGCGTGCCGGGCTAATGATGTCACCGATTTTATTGTGGTGCATGAGCACAGAGGTGTGCCGGACAGCTTGGTGAGCTGATTGAAATATTTAATAAATTTTTAATTAACCCCATTAAACTTTTCACATTTTTTTTATCCTTAACATTCAATATATAATATTGTCATAATTATATAATTAAATAATATTGATATTCTTGGGAAACAATTTTTGAAAAGCAACTTAAAGAAGTAAATCATGTTTTAAAAAAAATATATTTACCGGTCAGTGTTCAAAACTGAAAAAACATTGCATCTATAAACATCTCAACATCTGATTTAATTTACAGGTGATCTGCCATCTGCCCTACGGTCCGACAGCATCATTTACACTCTCCGGTGTGGTGATGCGGCACGACATCCCGGATATAGGGCCCATGAGCGAGCAGTACCCGCATCTAATCTTCCATAACTTTAAGAGTACCTTAGGTGAGATATCTCAATTAATTTATTTGCGTTTCATTAATAAGGCAAACATCAACTTGAGCAATAAAGTAAAATTAAAATAAAAAGGCGAATAATAGTCTTTGACTCCATTATATCGTACAAACAACAAAACATATGTGAATAACATGCCGTTATTTCTATATTTATTATTTATTTTATGCTAGCTTTTGCCTGCGACTTCGTCCGCGTGGAATAGTGATTTTGGGCATCATTTTAATTCCCTAGCATAGGTTTTATTTTTTATTTTTTTATTATTACTTTGAACACTTAGGATACCTTTATTGCAAAATGTAGTATTCCATGCGGACGAAGTGGCGGGCTAAAGCTAGTATAGCCTATATTGATCAGTGATAATGTATCATTCAAATGGTGAAAAAATTTTTGAAATTGGTCCAGTTGAGCCTATTCGTTACATACACACACAGACACACAAATCTTTCCTCTTTGTAATATTTTTATTATATATTTCTGACAGGTCCATAACATAGCACTATCACTATCCAAAGTATTTGCTGCATGCTGTTGCATTATTGTTTAGGAATTCATTGCATTGTCTATGGGCTCAGTGCATTTAAAAGTGCATGGTGCATACGTTAATGAATATATTATATAAAAAAAAGGCAGTAATTCAAAGATTAGTGCAACGTGACAATGAAATTAAATTTCTATTGTACTGAATCATGAGAATTAAGAAATTAACTTTGTGTATGAATTGTTGTGGTCTACAGTGCCTTTTTTTTTAGGAGAATCAACCTTTATTCTGTTATTATAGGTGTAAGAACAATGAGTATATTGAAATACTTATTCCCCGTTCCCAAGACGGAGTCCAAGAGAATCATTACATTCGCAAACAATGATGACTACATCAGCTTCAGACATCACACATATAAAAAGGTTTGTTATAATGTTGTATGTAAAGTTTACTTTTCATTTTATTAAAAATATAATGCAATGTGCTTTGTCGTCCTTTCCAAGAACAAGTCTGATTTGACCCAACAGAATTTACTTCTAGTCCAAAACTTTGATTTAATAATGTCTTGTCACAATGTTAGCATATAACTAACTTATAATGTTAAAATATAACTGAAATAGTAATTGACCCAAAATTGTACCTTGCAGTACTCCCATAGATGTGACCGTCTGATTCTAATACCATGGATGTGGAAATTTTTGAGTTCATAACATGTTTTTTAATTACAGGCAGGCAAAGACATTGAGCTGGCAGAAATTGGTCCCCGCTTCCAAATGAAGTTATACGAGATCAAGCTGGGTACACTTGAGGCCCTGGATGCCGCTGACACGGAATGGGCATTGCGTCCTTACATGAACACTGCCAGCAAACGACGCTTCTTGAGTGATGAGGATGGATGGCAGGAGGAGGAATAAATATAGATCTTTAGATATAAAGTTGTTTTCATTTTAACATACAATAAATATACATGAAGGTATTTTACCTACCCTTACTTATCAATCCTTGACAATCCCCTTGACAATTTTATTCCGTTCAATCACAACAGTATACAAATGAAAGGCTAAACATATGAAATATTATTTACTAGCATTTAATACTTGTAGATTAAACCTTAAGTAACAGCCTTCGAATCCAAATTTAGGCAGATTCTATGGTGATTAGAGTTCTGTGAGAAAACCGCTCCAAAACCCGTATTCGCTGTCGAGACGTTCCCAGTCATTGACTTACCATTGCCTACTAAGATGAAGATCCCTACTGCCCTCCCCTCTCGCCCTTTCGCCTTTTCGCCCCTTCCCACGTTTATCAAACCAGAAATATACTAAGACCATATCCCTTGATTTGGGCCTTAATAAGTCAACGAAGAAACACGTGGTCCTTACTGGATGTCAGATTTAGAAGGAAATACTTTCTCCTTGCAGACATGCCAGTGCCAGACTATCTCAAAGAACCGTTAACAATCCACGATATAGCCGAACAGTATTGGGATTTGAAGGCGTACCCCACGCAGTATTTTTTCTCACTCTTAGCACTAGTATCGGAAGATAAGTTGGAAAGGGAGAAATGCATAGAACTCAGCTCGCCCAATGGACAAGAGGATTGGTTGAATTATTCCAGACGGCCAAAGCGGACGCCCCTTGAAGTAAGAGTTTTCATCAGAATTAATAAATCTAGGTTTCTAATAATTCGGGTCCACGTTGACCTAGTGGTAGGAGACCCTGTCTGCTAAATTGAGGTATATTTGTTTTAGGTGCTTCACGATTTTCACAGAACTACCTCGAAGTTATCAATCGAGATAATATTCGAGCTATTTTCGTCAGTCAAACCGCGAGCCTTCTCCATAGCAAGTAGCGCACTGCCTTCAAACAACACTAAGATGGACATTCTGATGGCTGTCGTGGATTACCGCACCAAGATCAAGAAGCCCAGGCTCGGCTTGGCGTCCAACTGGCTGAAGGGTTTGCAAATCGGTGACAGAGTTTACGGCTGGATCAAGAAAGGCAGCTTCAAATTCGTAGACGATGTAAGTTTAGTGTTTTCCAGATTTCAATTCTGTGGTCAGTAACCCTGGCTGATGGCTCGGGTTTTATGTGCTTTATTCCTACCTTGAGCAAATATTTGTGTTATCAATATAAGTACTTGTTTGGATTTAAAAAAATCCTGTAAGTATTTAGATATCCATGTAGTTTATCAGCTGCCTGGCCACCATGATTTAAGGTCAGTCCAGTTTGGAACCAGTGAGTTCTATTCCCATTGAGGGCTAATATTTGTGTGATTGTCGTGATTATTTGTCCTGTGACTGTTTAGAAAAGAAATCTAGTCTTTTGTGCATAACATTTAGTTCATAAGGTGTTTGGTTACTTTCGTACCAGATCGCCGCGTAAATCGTCCTAAGATGTATACCTCTTTGAAATCCAGTCTGGATCACGCGTATCGTCTGTTGGTATGTTCAAACAGTTTTAACCAGTCTGCCAAGATTTGACCGGCCATTTCAATTTCCAGAACATTCCACACATAATGATCGGGCCGGGCACCGGATTGGCTCCGTTCCGGGGTTTCATCCAAGAGAGAGTATATAAAGGAACGGCAGATAAAGGGGCTTTGCATTTGTTTTTCGGCTGCCGGTACCGGGATAAAGACTTCCACTGCGGCGACGAGCTGCAGACGTTGGTAGACGCAGGCCAATTGACTCTGTACTGTGCCTTCTCAAGGGATCAGGAGAAAAAGATGTAAGTGTCTATTGCCAAATATACGGAAACGCAAACTGTAAAGTTAGGGAACGGTCAGCACTTGGATGGATGACCGTTATAACAAATTTTGACGAGGTCTTCTGTGCTTCGGAGTGCACGTTGTGCCAGTTATCAAATGACCTTTTTCACTTGCTGTATTCAAAATATGCTTGATATGTTCAATGTATGTAAGGTATTGTAAATTTCTACTTCACCGCGTGTATCCCCACCCTGTCTTATATGATTCCTAAAATACCACAGATATGTACAACACAAGATATCTGAGCACAGAGAAGAACTGTGGAAACTGATCAACGATGAACAAGGGCGTGTCTTCGTGGCGGGCAATGCCAAGAACATGCCGGACAACGTGCGAGACGCCTTCGTAGAGGACGTCCTTTGTAAAGCCGGTGGACTCAGTGCGGATGACTCTAAGGCTTTTATGGAAGAACTTGACAGAAGTAATCGGTATCAAACAGAGACTTGGTAACAGAGATCTATGTATGCTTAATGCAATTATATGGCCTGACCTCGGCTGAGGTTGATTCCAATTCCACTGGAGATGTGTGTGATACATCAGAATCAACCTCATTTATTTTATGATGACTATAATTTCTCTGTTATGTAAGCCTAGTGAAGTGTGATCGACTGTGACTTCCAACTCTTTCCTTAGAGGAATTATTCGAAGACTCTTTTATGAGAAGACGTACAGACTTGTAAATTCTTACTTAAGCACTGAATTAATGGAAAATTTGCTTTTTATACTCGATTAAAATACATGATTTGTAACAAAATTAAACAGCATTTTATTACTAAAAAATATTATTTCATTTCAAGGATTCCTTAACCTACTTATTTACCGCCTTTTATTACTATACTTTTAAATTTCCTTTTTACACTCCTTACATTATTATTATTATTATTACAGTAATTTCATGCATTCTGATTCGTTAGTACACATAGTTCACAATCTCCTGCTATCACAAGGCAGACACAACCAAATAACAAAGAGAAACCTCAGCCAAGGAATAAAAAATCCCACTGAGCAATTCCCCGTCTTCCCCCCCGACTCTTCGACAATCAAGCTCGTATCCAATGAATTTAAGAAATTTCCAGATGCATTGTTTCTTTTATTTTAAATTAACAAGTAGACGACCCAGCTGTGGACATTTGCAACATCCCAGGGGTCCCCAAGGCCCTCGTTACGTCTGCCTTCTCCTTTCTCCCTCCCTCCCCCGCGCGGCGTTCTCAGCTGGGCGGCAGGCCCCACAGCTTGAGGTTGCCGGCGTCCCGCTTGCGTTCGGGCGGCTCCTTGTCCTCGCACGCAAAGGCCAGCAGCGGGCGCGCGGGGTGCCACGCCACCGTGAACGTGGCCGCCGCCACCGGGATCTCCGCCACGTTCTCGCCTGGAAAAAGATTATATTCGTATTAGATTTGCCCCTCTACTCTTATATTTGCACCATCCCGTTCATACCTGTTTCCGTATCGCCAATGTCTATGATGTGATCTTCGCTGGCGGACGCCAACAGCCTGCCGTCGTGACTGAAGGATAGCGTTCTCACTGGCCACTCCAATCTGCAATGACGTACTTCGTAATCATCTACTACTGCTACATACACCGTCTTAACGCTCCCGCCAAATCTTTGTAGGTTGTCTACCACCGCCACTATGGTCTTTAATAATGCACTTATGTTTGAAACAACTCCCAACCCTTCCCAAAGTCCCACAGCTGGGCAAGAGTGTGTCCTACAATCGCGGGAAACCTAGACTATATTCCGGCATAGTGCTGCAGCGCGGATCGGTGGAGGCCAGTGTCGTGATGTAATGAAGCGTCACCTTGAGAAGACTCTCAGGCAGGCGAGCTCCTCCACATCCCAGAGGGAGACGAGTGCGTCAGCAGAGCCGGTGGCGAAATAGCGGCCGCTGGGGTCGTGCTCGATGCAGATGCACGTGCCAGGGTGCGCCTTCAGCACTGTCTGCAGCTCCAGGCCTGGGTAACTGCATAAAAACCAACAAGCAGCTATCAATATTTTCATTTTGTAGACCCAGGGTTTGCATGGGCTTTGGTGCAATGTAGACTAAGGAAAAGTCTGGAGGAAGATGACTTTCGGCATTCTATCAACAATTGGTTTTATGTGAGTGTGTGATAACCATTTTTTAGATCCGCCCGTCCAAGTATTCTACTACAGAGTAATAATATAATAAAAATGGTGGTCTTCTCACTGAATAGCAACAAGGCACACATCTTACTAAAGGCGTATTCTCTATCTCACTCTGCAGTTACTCACGTGAGTATGTGCACGCAGCCCAGTCCGTTCGTGAGGTAGAACAGATCAGAGGTGTTGTTCCACGATATTTCGTTCACTTCAAAGTTGAACTGCTCCTCGACGGCCTGCAAACCAATCATCCGCATCTTGCACATATAAAAATCGCATGTCTTGATGTCGCGTTTGACTCCAACACAACTTTTTTTTTAACACTACTTGAGCAAACGTAATGAAATTTTACACATTCTGTTTAATTTGGTCCAACCTGAGAATAGAATGGAAAAGAAATGTTTATTGCTTGCAGACAACAGAGAAACCGATATGGCGTCAAATAGTTATGGAGAATAAGATCCACATAGTTTTGGCGTTGAATGAAGAAGTTAAGCGAGGCCGAGGGCTCCGCTAAATTACGTCACACGTTAAGGGAGGACAGACGGGGTCGACGAAGTGTGACATTGTATGACAACAACGCTGCAGTTTTAATTTCATAAATTTTTAAATGTAAAAATGCAAAATATGTGTAACGTCACACTATGTAGCGGGGTCTCAGAAATATGACCAGCTGTGACAAAACGTAATTTATGTATGGGTCCTAACGCCACTCCCTCTATATGTCATTATATCGAGTACCACTTTGTAAGTGCGCGCGTCTATGAAGGAGACCAGGTCCTCCTTGTTGCCGACGGCGATGGTGGCGCCGCTCGGTGACCACGCGATGTTGATGTTCTCGCCCTTGGTCGATATGGTGGCTGCGCATTTGTGAGTTCTATGGAATATTATCACTATTATACACCCACAAACCATTAATTAACAATTTAAAAATTACAAAAATGTTTTTTGCACACATATAGGTTATTTAAAGATATCCCAGAATTATTACTTCAAGTTATATTACAAATTCGACTAAAAACAATGTATTTTATTTCACCTAACATCCCATATCCTAACTGATTTGTCACCGCTCGCCGTGCTGAGGAGATCTGGATGAGACGCATGCCAACAGAGTTGATCAACTGAGCCCGTGTGTCCTCGAAATACAAAATCTTGAACCTGCAATTACCTCAACCTTAAGTAAGGAGCCTGATACCTAGGCAAAGGGTTATGTTTCATTTTTATTATTGTAATGTGAGGGTTTAACATCGGGAGACGACAAATAAACACACAAAGTTTAGAAAACACTCCAAAAACTAAGTATACACTCTCCCATAGTTCTTATTCTCAAGAGTTGAGCCAAAATGTGTTCAAAATGCTACATTTGTCAACATAACCCAATTCTATGCCTGGGTAGCAGTTTGCAGACATTATATGTATAATACAAGTTCTTTAAACAGTACCAATGCGAATAAAAACCTGCCTTACCAATCTGTTTCTCTCCAAGCTGAAAATAGCGACGCTCTTGTCGAAGGAACCCGACGCGAGCCTCCGTCCATCGCACGACCAGCCAACGGAGTGCACTTTTGACGTGTGCGCTATGTACTCTCGTACTACATTATGTGTTGCAAAGTAACTTCGTAACTCTGCTAAGCTTTGTTTAGATTCTTTCATTGTTATATTTTCATGAATTTAAACCTATGGAGGTAACATAAACAAAACAAGGCAAGCTTGACAATTGACAATCTTGACAAGCGAGGTCGTAACACCGGTTTTAGCTTTTCCAAATGTGACATTCACTCACTCATAAAACAAAAGTATACGCAAATTCACGACCTTTCAGTTCGTTTGGCTTAATTTTAAATTAAACTTTTCAAACTATTTTCACCTTAACAAAAACCATTTTCGTTTATCTAGTTATGTTATTATTATATTTATACTTTTACACTTCAACTAAATATTCCATTTATCACTTGATATTCATAAGAAAAAATTAGTATTCAAATAAACTTTTATTACATCATAACTTAAAATTCATAACTTCAAATGTGGATATAGGAGAGGCATAAAGTAATTTTATTATTGTTCTTGAATGTATTCTCGGCGCCAAACTTTGACTTGGGTCAGTAAATAAAACAACGGGCTGAACCAAACGATGGTCATAAACAATATATGACCCAGTTTCTCCTAGAAAACAATAATAATTCGTGCAATAAATTGTTATAATAAATGTCTAGTAAAAATTATTGAAAAATATAAAAATAGATTTTAGATTTTCTTACCCCATACGAACAAGGCACTCTGGGCGGAGTCGATATCACCATACCCACTTGTGCCCAGTTCCTCTTCGGCACACAAAACTTAGGGTGTGCACGTTTATTCAATAGATTAAATAAATTTCTCCCTAACATTTTCAAAAATATATTAATACGCTATTTAAAAAGTCAAGAGGCAAATATAATTGCGAAACAACTTAATATCTCTCAAGTGTCAATTTCGATAACTTTTTCTGAAATTGTTCTAGTCAGTTAAACACAACAATATGTATTTTAAATATATATATAAGAGGTTGTATGTATTACATGTGAACCGAAATAAAAAAATCTGGTGAATATTACTCAGTAGTACTGATACTTTCTATGCATTGTTGTGCTTAGAATGTAGGTGTGCAGAACAGACAGCACATAATATAATTACATGATATACAACTGTTTCAAGGTTATTTGCAATAGTTTAGTATGAAGCAATTACGAGTCGCAGTCGTCGTAGATGTAAATAGGTTATCGGGTAATCGATTAAAACACTTTTTTATGAGTCATAAAATATTCATTGCACCATTACAATGAAATCAAACTGCAATTATCAAAATATAGTTGATTTATTTCAAAGAACGCTAACAGTAATTAAATTATTACGTAGAATATATATTCGTAACGCAATTTCTAACATATCACAAGCGTACTTACACATGGTTTGTTCGTAAAATGAAATGGATTAAGCTGGCAACAAAACAATCGCCTTAAATGCACAGACACAATATGGTGACAATATTTAAAAAAAACTATACTATTGACTGCCTCGTTGGTCGGGCGGTTGCTAGCGCGACTGCCGATCGGGAGGTCCTGGGTTCAAATCCCGGGTTGG
>DWDX01004816.1:0-11224 GCA_018245675.1 Agara michaeli | reverse complement strand
CCGTTCTTTGCATTACGTAGCGATGTCATTTCGACTTACGACTTCAAGTTCAAGCTTTGAATGTAAATAATACGTATGTATACATACTTTATGTATTTCCAAGTCCTTTTGCTATCTATTTATGCGTATCTTTAAAAATTATAATTGTAATTATACTTTTACAAAATGCATTTTTGAGACGATATGTTCGGATTGGTCCCATAGTGCAGCGCCGCAAGCGCTGCATTAAATTTTACACTATCGTTATCACTTTGAACTACTATTGGGCTTGATGCGCTTTATTATGTATCAAATACAGCAACCGCATTAAATTACGTACGCAGTTTGCGAGCGATCGCTTGACAGTGTTTTGAAAAATATGAGATTTTTTCTTTAAATTTCAGTTAATTCAGTGCCTTTTACTCGTTGTAAACATTAAAATATCACGACATTGTTACGATAAAAAGACAAAGGAAAGCTTAGACAAGTGTATCAAGTTCTTTTTTTTAATCGTTTTGTTTTATGGCAACACTGCACCCACACCGCACTACGGACGGTGATCGCGAAGCGTGATGTTGATACATGAACTTGTTTTTGAAAGTTCATGAGTTTTGTGCCTAAAATAATAACTATCGATATATATATATATAATTACATTTATTCTCGAGATTATGACACCAAATTGCTATTAAATAGATTAATAATATAGCACCTTTCAGTGATAACAGTTTTTTACTGTATGTATTGTGAATGACAGTGTGAAGAACTGATATCCCAATGGATAACTTTTAATTTTTAAGCTTTATGTAAATCGTAAACATGATCAAATATAGATAATATTTATACACACATAAATATATGAGCGTGGTGATTCTTTTGCACGGTTTACGTTTTAAATTTCTTACTCGTTTTCATACTAAACTCCCGATAGACTAATGATTGCACCGATCAAGTGTATCTATTGTTCCTATGCAGGCATTTAAACCAAGTGTCGATCGAAAGGAAAAAGTAATTGTAATTTTCGATGTTCATCGCAAATAGATCTCTCTCACTCGTCCGCTCTGACATTTGATTCTTTGGGGCCAAATAGCTGTAATCCATGACGAGACATCATCTTGTAATACATTACATTAAAAAATGCAATATTCATTTTAGTGCCGTAAGTTTAATAAGCCTCGGTCTTCTAACGAGACTTAATTGAAAGTTTTTTTACAATTTGTAATATAAACGATTGTTTTTTTTTTTTTATAAATTATTCTCGACAATGTGCGCGTTACGTTCTACGTAACGTACGCGGGATTCCTTCGAGATTGACACGCTGCCGCTTATGTGAATTTGAATTTCGAAGTACCCCACGAGTATCGTGGATGATCGATGCATTAATTTAGATATTTTGTTGCGGTGTATTATTCCTTTAATATTTATCCGCATGCTTAAAGTAACAGATCATTTGGGGACGGGTAGCGCTATTGTGGTGCGGCTGAACTCAGCATTCGGTCTCATTACGATTTACACACCTTGAATCGAATCACACGATTTCTTTCGAATGATCAGTGAATGTTGTATGTGAAATAGAGCCGAGTAACCAATATTATGAATATGTTGTACTGTAACTGTAGAGATGCCGATGTGCGAGTTCAGCCTCGTCGTTGTAAATCGCGTTAATGCGTTCTAAGTAGCGGCGACTGTCAATTTAGACGTACATAATATGTATTGTATATTTACCGAGATTTTAATGAACAATTAGATAAATAGCTAGACTTAGTCCATAGTACATTATATTGTATAACTTTTTTTTCTGTCTGTAACAAAAAACCAATCGTTTTGAAGTTCTATTTATTTTACGCGTAATTTTTTTTTTTAAATGTGAAATGTGTTTATAATTTGGTACGTATTTGACGATTTGATGTAAGCGTCTATATTATATTATTGTGAAGTAATTTATGAAATGTGTGATTTTTCAAACATTCCACGTGGGAAGTGTAATAAGAAGTACAAAAAAAAAAAATTAATATTTTTGTAGCGAAATTGCGTGATGATTTTTATGAAACTGTCGGTGAATACGGCAACTGCAGCGTTGATAAGTGATTAGTATTAAATACCGTGGAGCGAACGTGGTCAATTTGTATGAAGTATATAAGAGACTATATTGGTTAAAGAATTTTACTCGTGCATTTTTGTCGTTTTATATTCGGTATTTCTACATGAGAACATGATCATACTTGAGAAGTGACTGCTGCACGCCAATTAATTAGTATTATATAATTTAACATTGTATTTTGTACAACGAAAACCTATGTGATGGAGCAGTCATTCTAAAAGATGAATATTTTAATAAAACTGAATTTAGATAAAGAAGCTCTTTTATTATTTTGTAACCACCTCAACACACGCCGCCAATGCGACATATTACACTCGTTCGTACAAATCAATTGTAGGCAACTGGGGGTTATAGCAACGCGGCGGAAATAAAGAGAACATTAAACGCGCTATTTCCCACACTGTTTCGCGTTTTTCAGCGAGACGCCATTTGAAGTGCGCTTCAATTAAATTAAAAACCGGCGGGTCAAGTGTAATTAGCTGATTATGAATCAGAGTTAATCGGGGAATCAATGCCGAGTGTGGGAACGTCTTCAAAATGTCTTCACATGATATAAACAAGCGTCTTCCCCTACATACCGTTCCGCGCCGCCGCCCTCACCTCGCGCAATTATCACAACTTTATAGCGTCAGCCATTGTTCCAGCCGAGATTCGGCTTATATTAATGTTATATTTATGATATATGTGAACAAACAATTCGCTACACGATTGAGAAAAATTTTATGCAAACGTCTCGTCGTCCTTCGGTTACCGTTTTTCTACGGTCATCTCTTATCTGTGTGGGAAATTTACCTAAATTGTTACTGTTCGCCTTTTTCCTCTTATGTCTCTTTTTATTGATGCTTTTTTGGTCGGTTTAAAGTGTACGCAAACTCACAAATATCATATCAACAGATCGATTGTAGCTGCGTATTTACGTCTGAACTGTAAAAATCCCTAATTTACGTCACCCGAATTCAGATTGATTGCATGATAATTGTCGAATGAATAATTCAAATTAGTCATCACTGACAAGCGAATCTGGATTTCCAAACAGATGAGTTACGTAATTACCTTGTATGCAATAAGTGACGCCCTCCTGACGAAGTAGGACTTAATTACATAGTCACGCACAGCGCGCCAACATGCGATAACGCAAAAAATGACAGCTAACAGCTAAAACTGTCGCGATGGACTTTCCGTATCCTGTTTCGTTCGTCCATTCATTGTGTTAGAAATGGAAAGGATCCACACAATGCCCGCATATATTGTGACGTAACACGCGCCATTGAAAAAAATCACGAATGAAGCCGTCTCAATCGCATTGATTTTGCTTCATAATGTTTTTTTTTCTTCAGTTACATTTGTATTTAAAAATCAGGGATTTTTCGAAAAAAACGGAACTAATGTTTTCGTAATGGTGATAGTTATTTAAAAGACATGTTAATAGCATGAATGAAAAGCGTAATAATTGCGTAATTATCCAATTGTAAGTAATTACATGTCAATGCAATCTATTAACTGTCGCTGAACAATTGATGAACCTTTGTTATGTTAGCGTGACAGTCGCCATTAGATACGAATCCGTGACGTGAAAAACTATGACGTGAATGATATGCACGTAATAACCATTCATTCATGAATGATAAAAAACACCAATTACGAAGAAATGTAGGATTCATTACATCCTGGTGAATAATTAGGGAAAACTGAGAATTGAAATGAGAATTTCCAACTTTTTTAAATCCTAGATATATCCTTTTTGAAGACAGGCATACCCGGAAGTGGCGCTGGTCATTTACCCGCACTAATTAAGCGTAGACCGATTATATCTGTGTGAGGTCTGTGAGAAAGTCATGTGCACACAATTGAATCATTGTCTATGCTTTTTGTATTCTGCGCCAACTTGATATATGGGGTCGAGATATGCAGAGTGTGAGAAAAGTTCAGCGCTGCTCGTGTTTTCCAACATGTCATCTTTGGTCGTGGGAACTAGAAACAGTTCTAACGAGCTATCACGGTACCGTAGAACTATTTGGTGTTTCTGGTCAAGTTGCATTTGACAGTCTAAAGCTTTTTGTATTTTGCCCAAATAAACGAACTTATTACAATGATCACTTGTACAGGGCTTAAGTCAGTATGGTTTAAATTAATGATTAATATGAGATGAGACTTAAAATCCGTTGTCGAAGTAATTTTTTGATAACACGTTGGTCTGCTGTGACTGTTGTGACTTCTAGAATACCTATAAAGCCCGCAGATGGAGCATCGAGCAGCGCCCCTTGGGATCTCCCCAAAGGCTCTATACTCATGTAGCCACGGTAATTTATGTAGAATTGGTTCAGAGACGGTGACGTCGACACTTATTGACAGTACGAATCGTCTAGGTGTGAGAATAGAGTTTTCGACATCATGCTTTTATGCTCTTTGAATAGCTTGACATGATTTGAAGCTTGTTTGTTATTTTATAACACGTACACGTATTTCCAACAAAGTAAAGTAATCTCTATGTTGCTGGTAATTCTTGCTAATGAGAAATAATACCCTTTTGTGGGTTAAAATAATTTAGAAAAAAGCAATAACCAACATACAGTTGACAAAAACATGAGCAGTCTTGAGGGATATTACAGATGTGTATCGATTGATGGGTGGATACTTAGGGAGGAATTTTTATTAACAAATCATCTTGGTTTAGTAGTGTCTGCTGAACGTAGAATCAGGATGTCATGATTTTAATTATAATAATCAGTATCACTTTGTCCGTCCGCAATAAAAGTGATTTTAACGTCAAGATTAACATCCTGCGAAGCGATTAAGATTATTTCCTCTACACTTGAATACGAGATCATTGTTATGCTCGTAATCACGACTCAAGTGTTTGAACGCAAATTGTACGGTGACTAGACGTTTTCTTTTATGATGCATTAGAAAAATCATTGCATCAAATGTCCATAGGATTATATTTGATAGCCAACAGAGTTCACATTCTCCTAGGATCATACTCGTTGCTTACCCCATGGGCCATAAAATGGGATTTTTAGTATGCTTTCATTGTTCCACTGCTGGTTGCTCGGCTCCCTTGTGCTCTCAGATTGGAGATTTGGTAAACAAACTTCAATATATCTATTGTTTTGTATGTATAATATTAGTGGCTGGGATCCAGTGCCTCAATCAATTATAATAGTACTAACTTCTTCCCGCGACTTCGTCCCGCACATATATCATTATACAAATGTTATTATACATATAAACCTTCCTCTTGAACCACTCTATCTATTAAAAAAACCGCATCAAAATCCCTTGCGTAGTTTTAAAGATTTAAGCATACATGGGGTCATAGGGACAGAGCAAGCGACTTTGTTTTATACTATGTAGTGATTGTGATTACTTTATAAAATGCTCCGTCATACGACTCAATCCCGGTTCAAACTAAGGACCAATCTTTGCAGTACTTTTCAGTGGTTTGTGAAGAGGGCTTGCTGTGAAAAGCTAGCGGTGCTGTATGAGAGCATTCCAAAACGTAAATGGCCGTAGTAGCAACGCAGTTAATTCCAGTTTATTGCGCACTGACTTTAATTGACACTTAAAGATGATTGATATCTATTAATACGATGATGTACGTAAAATGGCTATTCACAGTGATTTCGCTCTAACGGGCGCCAACATGATAATTTTATTCTTAGAAGAACAATTTCTTTAACGACTCCCTGATTGGCTGCAGCTATGCAACCATTGTTTGAGTAAAGAAAGGTTGCAATTTATTATTTTAATTGGGCATTTGTTCGATAATTACGACAACATTGTCGGTTTTTATTTTGTTCATTTTAGAAGTAGGAAATGAACGTGCAAACCGGCTTATTTCGAGTGGTCTCTGCAGTACGTAGTGCTTAGTACAAACCCGCAGGTTTAGGATGTTTGTGTTAAGGCAACAATCCAAAGAATGTTTATCTATTGGAACTTCACTAAATACGTATTACTTAATGGACGCTCAGCAAAAAAAATGGTGATGCTTAAGCCGTATCCTGGCTGTCCCATCGTCTTCAGTTGCAACCAGTTTGTTCAACAATATATATTATAATTATAACTAAGTATTTAACATCAGGCCATTTTTGCTATGAATGCATTGTAAATTGATTCTCGTTTTGGTCTGTTGCGTCTCAACAAATACTTAGTAATTACAAAATTTTAGCTCTATTGTCACGAACGTTGTAATTTAAGTGCAATTTGTAAAGTCGAAGAAATATCTAATGTTATTACGACTCAATAGCGCTTAGTCATAGAGTTGGTTGACATTTCGTCGCGAGGTGTTCGCCCGTTCGTTTCGGCGATGTCCAGAAAATTGCGCCCAAAATTGCTCGCTTTAGTACGAGAAATCAGACACGAAATTGCTCTAAACACTCATATTCTTGATGTTAGATAAATGACTTCCTGCTGTTCGCTACAATAGAGGCATCATTATTCGTCGCGATGCAAGAATAACGCGAGCGGCCGTGGGAGTCTCTCACGACTTTATTGCGGATATATATTTTTTGTTTGTACTAATTAACAGTTTTTGTAACCGGCCCGCTTTTACCTTAATTATTGTAATGTGGGCCGCGGTTTTAGTGAAGTTTTATTTTACAACAAAACCGTAAGTGCTCTCAGTACCGAGGTAAAATGCCGCGGCACCGATCGTACCGGCCGGCTGATGTGGACTTGGTCACGTTACTAAAAGCAACTTCTAAAGACACGATAGAAACAAGACAAATTTGATATTCCAAATTTTATATATTCAAAAAGGTCTATTTTCAATAGACGTCCCATATATTAGGCGACAGTTCGTTTTGTGCAGGACGCGAAAGCTTTTAAGCTCATCAAAACTCGCCGAACGATTTAAGCAGGCAAACATAGTCAAGTAACACCATCCTTAGCGCAGTGCCGGGGGGTTCGCTTTAGGCGACCAGATCCCTGTATTCGTTCTCAAGCCTGCGAACTTTTGATGAGCACAACTGTTCTTGTCGACGCGGAAAAAAGGAAACCCAGGGGTTGCCGGATCGCTCGAGCTACTTCTTGTACAGCTTTACAATCAGACATTGCAATTGTCATGTTGGAATTTTTCATTTCATTCTTTTGACATTATCACATTATTAATTCAAATTCAAATTGTTCTATTCATCATAAGGTACATACATACACTTAACGAAGGTCATGTTTTAGTCATCTTAATTACTTCGACTTTGTTTGCCCCTCAGGCTATAAGTAGACCGGGAGAAAAAAGCCAGTGAAAAAAAAACTCCCAGCACTCCTTTAAATAACAATGATGCTAATGAAACTAGCCATGTTGCAAGTATGGCTTTAGTGTGAAGAGGTCAAGAAATGGGCATCGGCTAGCAGTGACTGTTTTTGTAGTATGGACCAAGGTTTTGTTCATATTATTTTGAGAGACTACTTTCTGTATTACCCTAGCGCATTTCCGTAAATCCTACAACTCCACAATAACGATATTATCAGAAAATTAACAGGACATGTAGGTACTACGTACATTCGATAGTAACACCAGACCTTTTTAAAGGGATTTCTGCGTCGACCAGATTAGTTCATGCAACAGACAGCTTTGCGCTACCACTAATTTTGTATATTATAAATTATATTTGTGTGTGTGCAAACTACGTGAAAATAAAAGGTTACCGCAAAACTGCGATCATCGACCGAACGTACTCAGTGAAGGATTAAGGTTATAAAGGGTCGAGGTTCTGGCATGAGGGTTGAGGTTCTATAAGAAATGAAACAAACAAAATCATTTGTGACTCATGTTTACAACCATACACAAATGCAACTTTTGACTTTAAAGCGATAAAACAAAAGAAAATTGTCTCCGAAATCATGGCATAACATCGATAATTTTACACATATCTTAGCTAGTATAAATAAACGTGACGCAGTTGGCGACGCGTCTCGTGAGATACAGACTATTATGGGCAGCTTTTGCGTTATAATATAACCACATTTTATTGCTGCTCCGACGAGGCTACCGGGAGTTGGTGCGGCGTCGTCACCGGTAATGTTGCCAGTACACAATTAAATTTATAACACGTTCACCTGATATTCATGTAAATGTTTCAAGTCACGGATAGTTACAACCAATATGTACGAAACGCATAGTATATATGCATGTATAAAATTTAATGTAATAGATTTTTTTTTTTTAATTCGTAAACGCGAAATAAATTTGTGTGAATCCCCCCTTATATTCCAGACGGAGGTAAATACTTATCAGTTGGATAATACATCTTGAAACTGCAACCGACAACCTTTATATGTAACAATTAGACCCCCGACTATATGATGAACGACTCGCATTAAAATAGCGTGACCGTAAAGATAATTTATTCGTCCATTTTCTGTTAATATAAGTTAAGACGGCACTTAATAACAATATGTAGCGATTAGTTCGAAACTCTTTTAATCTATATGTATAAAATAACGGTATCTTATATAATTTATAATAAAATTATTCTCAATAACAGATCTCTTTTTGATTCCGTCCCGCGACGAGACAGGCTTCCTCGCAGTAACCGTTCGATTCCATTTCCATAATAGAAGCGAATTCCAACAATTATTATGATAATTTTATATACTCAATTAATTAATCATCTTAACGCTAGATTGCCCAAAGCGGTCATTTTGACCGTTTTTAAATTGCTGATACTAATATATATTTATAAGGGTACAATTTTTTAAAGTAATATGACTTTTTATATATTATTTAAAGGCATTTTAAAAACAGTCAAAAGCGCTGCTTTAAACTAAATTAAATTTGAAAACTGTCAAAATGACTACTTTAATTTTAAGTAAATTAAATTTAAACTGTCAAAATGACTGCTTTAATTTTAAGTAAATTACATTTAAACAAGTAAATTACATTTAAAAACTGTCAAATGACTGCTTTAATTTTAACTGAATGACATTTAAAAACTGTCAAATGACTGCTTTAATTTTAACTGAATGACATTTAAAAACTGTCAAAATGACTGCTTGGGGCAATCTAGTGTTAATAACAATCGCATGCACGTATATTATATTACGCGTGCCGTATCTATAATTTGCAAATTCAATTCATTAGAAGATCACTCGCCGTTCGTCTTCAACAACGTTCCCGAAACATCGACGATCATTGTACTTAATAATTTGAATTTATTCCCATACGACTGACGTCAGCGAAATATCGATTATATCAAACACAATATTATACATTAGGATAATACGATCAGATATCGATCATTCGTATTGGTGGACGGACTTTGATAAACATATTCCGTTCAGTAACTAGATAGTTTTAATAAACCTTAATAGTATTTCCTTAGCGGGCCGCAAGAAGTTATCGCAACGGTATGTATATACTCTCTCCCTTACGTTTGTGATGTAAAAGTTACGTACAAGAACGCGTACATGTTAAAATATAAGCTTTGATTGAGTTAACATTATCTTTGATTAGTTGTTTTGCGACACACTTTGCGTAAACAGCAAGCACCTTGCGACGTCTAAATATTCCGCTAAAATGTAACTATCCTAAACAGAACGGTCACGTGCAGGTTTGCGATACGTTTGAAAGTTTATTTCGACGTTATCTGTGCCGCCTTTGAGCTTTCAGAACGAAACATTACACAATATTTAAAAAAAAAAATCGATTAGGCAGAATTGTACCGACAGTTCAACGGTTATGTTGGTACAACTGCTTCTATTGCACTTGTAGGATACTACACTGCTATTAGAATGTATTTGAAAGACATTGGAATTTTAACTCAAACTATTTCATTGTCCTTACTGATACAATTTGAATGCCTAACATTGCACCATTGAAGAACACTTCAGACTATTGTAAAGAAAATCCAAAAAAAAAATTGAAAAATAATGCTGTCTGAAAATAATTAAAAAAAAAAAGAGTTGGCGTTCTGCACCGGGTTAAGGCGGCGGTCGAATAGACTTCAATAACGAATATAATCGGGCATGTGACACCTTAAGAGTTCGTCACTTGACTCGCATGGACCGCTGCTTGTTCATGTTGGTGAGCATGAGGGAGATGTACGAAGTCAGCAGGTCGTCCATCTTGTAGCCGAGCGACGTCTCGCAGAGCAGCTTGGAGCCGCGCACCAGGTTCCCGATGGTCATGTGGAAGTACGTGTTGCCGGACGACCAGTTGGAGATCCTCGTGAACGGGTGCGTCACCAGGATGTCCTGGAATCGGAACATTTCCCGTTGCGATATCAATGTGCTATACAGTAAATAATTATTATAATTTTAATTGTACTTATCTAAAAGGCAAAATATGGATAAAAGAAAAAAAATCTGTGAAATATTTAAATGTACCCATATTTGTGTGCTAATAAACGTCTTTGTCTCGATACAAAATGGCAGTGTTACACAGTGTTCTTAGTCCAAAGTTTTTACACAGTAAACGGTAAGACATAAACGTAACAACTGTGTAAAATCTTTAAACGTATGCACCCATTTAAGCCGCAAAGGCCTCCGTTCGTATCTCCCGTACGATGTTTGGTCATTCCGAACACGGGTTGGATCGTGTAGCATCACGCGCCACGATAGCTAATTGCGTGACCGCTAAAACTGCCTTGCAAGTATACGATACTAACAATGCCTTATCTCAGTCGAAACCAAACAGGGATTATTAATGACTGTCAATGTTATTAATGACTGCTCCGTTTGTAATAACACACGAACGATTCTCTGTGTATCTTTCAAAAGTGTACAGATAATCTATTATAGATTGGTTAGATCAGATAAAAGATAAGACTATTCTAATCTTACAGGCTACTTCCATTTTGTACTAAAAGCAGTAGTTTATAAACAAATATGGACATATTAGTCAGCCATTTTTAATTTTAGAAAACTGATCTTGTTAAGGTTATGCGGAGAAAGTTGCTAGTACTCTGTGAAAGAAAAGTTTGTATTCTAACGAGCTGTGTGCCTAGTGAGTTTTCTTCTCTACTCGTTCGCGAGAGAGTGAACTACAACTTGTATGGAATTGAAACAGCGCCAACTAGTGTCAGTAACGGGGAAACTATTTTTGCGAGTGTCAATGTCACTTGTCAGCGGGTGACGTTGTCGCACGCGATTGGTTGTTCCGAGAGCTCGGAGAGTACGAAATACAAAATTTGACATTCGATACGT
>DWDX01004815.1:0-11225 GCA_018245675.1 Agara michaeli | reverse complement strand
ATGTTTGACAGGGAGAGTGAAAGGAGGGATGCGAGGAGAACTGACCACGCTCAACATCCCGCGCCTCGCGCGTTCTATATTTAGCGATGCGTTTTATAGTCTCATATAAAGCCATAAAACGAACTGCATTGCCCGCTGTAGCACATCCATAAATTTAGTTCTTCGAAATAAAACTTTAATTGCAAACGAAACTTGACTTACTCATAAATAATAGCCTGTTTCTTCCCTATTTAATTTTTTTATTTGTATTTCACGATTTAATAGGAATATAAATTTAATATAATGAATTTATAACAATAACGTTTTGAAGTTGTAAGTTACGTTTATGACGTAAAGTATAGTTATTAATATTTATTAACTTTATTTAAGTATTAAGTTTTGAATATTGTGGATACTAAACGTATTACTTCTATTTGGGTCGCTGTGATATGATGCGGCTGAAATATTCTAATTACTAAAGAAATAGGTCTTGAAGTTTATTAAATGTAAATGTGTGATATGTATTTTACTATGATATAGAAATTTTGAATTTACTTTGAGCTCACCACGCTTCTCTAGATTGATTTGAGTAGAGTGGTGCTGGAAATATGAGTTAGTCACCATATTCAGTCTAAACTTTCTAAACCTAGATGGATTTAAGATAAGAAACGAATTTTTCTATTATTCCTTACTCAGTAAATTGTTTGACGTATCTCAGCGTAACTCACCATAACAGGTTTGTAATATTGTTATGTACATTACAAAATTAAAAGCAGTTTATTGTACAGATATTACTTAATATCAAAGAGCATTCTACTTTAAACCCATTGCCAAACGGTTCATACGTTACTAATAGGATTAAAAACTTATATCGCTTAAGCTCTACTTGATATAGTACAGAGGAGGGGAGCTCAGATTATATACGGGTATATTCGTGATATTTCGTAGCCGTAGCTTTATAAAATATAGACATACTAAAATTCATGTGTATAACTCAATAATAAGTGTACTTAGCTCGTAGAGTATAAGGAAACACATACTTTATATGTTCACATTGCTGTGGAAATTTTCATCAACAGTTTATTGCAGGTTTTACTGCATATTATGTAGACTACATAAGATGTATGATGACATACTTACATATAGTCACTCTTTTATTCCATAGAGTTAAGCAGACACTAGGGATTTCTACCGACTACGATCCTAACACGGACTCCTTTCACCTCTTCTGCTTTCATCGAAATAGTCATAAAAGTATTCTTTTTTTCATTTTATTATGACATTACATATATTAAATAATAGTAGATAAGGTATGGTATATCATAGTCATAATCTATATAGATTGTGATTTACAACTAGCGACTGTAAAACATCGTGTCTAAAACTCATTGCGCACCAGTTCACGCGTTACTAATAGGGTTCAAAACCAGTGCCAGCCCTATTTTGGAAAGTGTAGGGTTGGGGAATAAAGTAGAAGACCTGACCGTGCTCAACGTAAGTGCTTCCTTGACAGGCTAGATATGAGTTGTATCTTATGCTCAATGATGAAACAAAAAAAAAACAAAACAATGTTGACAACACTGTTCAACCGTTTCGTACGTGTGTACGTAACATTTTGTGAATCGAGTATTTTTTTATTTCTTATCATTTATTTATACGTTTAAGATCATACCTTTTCGTTTTCAAACAATCAATTGGGACATTTAAGCTATTCCGTTAGGCGTACTTCAATATCAATTTTACCCTAACACCATCATCATCACAGGTGAAGTGATCAGTACTGCATAATTCATGCCGCTTCAGTTTTAAAGTTATCCTCGGAAGCGATAACAGGGACCAGGAGTTTATTGGCAACATTCAAATTGGCGTTGATGAAACGCGGTTTAAATGTTAAATCCAAATCGATAATAAACAATAGAAATAATGCACTTTTAACGTCAAAAAATAAAAAAAAAGAATATCAGACAAAACAATGTGACAGGATATTTATGCAAAACTACCGGCGTTGCAGCCCTGTTTCATAGAGTGCAGGGTGGATGTGGAGGGGAGTCCTGACCACGCACAACACAGCGTTTCCCGACGGCCTATATTTAGCGATGCATTTCGTACTTGCCGTTTGTTGAACGAACCACGTTTCAAACCGTCTCTGTTCAAATACGCGCATTGAGACATAAATAAGACTGCATTCCGGGTAATTACTGCATTGAACGCTCACTGGATGATGATTATAGCTCTAATGCACCGGGGAATGTTGCTATGAAGTTGTCGCGAAGTGAATTACGGGTTTTATTTTATAGAATGCCACGGTCTGTAGCTTAATGTCGTGGACTTAAGGCTCTACATGGCTGGAATAAATGATTCGAGTACTGGCGAAGGCTTTGTTTATTTTTCAGCTCTTTCCCGTCAACAATAACATGTTACACACGCAGCAATACCGTTGTTAAAGTATTGTAGAGTTAACTCTAATACATGGTTTGTGTCCGGCGTATCAGCTTTTATTAAAATGAACACAGAACACGAAAGGAAATGGGGAGTTAAATTATTAGTCTAGCTGACAGCAGAATTAACACTATGTCACAACATGAGCCGATGCATGGGAATGGGACACGTACGGGGTATGCATCCTTCCTCCGTCGACATCGTGAGCTCGATATTTTATTGTTTCCGGAGTGAAATTTATAGACATGTAAGTACAAGATGGAATACGCGTATCGCAAGTCTGGAATGAATTTGTGAAATAAAACATTTGAATTATTGCACCACGGTGGCGTATTAATTTGTTATTGTGTGACATAAAAAAGATCTTGAAATAAAATATACAATAAAATTTTGTAGGATAGTACAAGTATAAATTTTTTTTTTTGAGATATACCGTTTAGTTCGCCTTATATGTATTTACGGTTTGTATGCATCTGTGCCGCAGTGTGGTTGAAGTGACCGCCGACTTTGGCGGGTACGCGTGTGGGTGTAACCACAAGCCCTAGTCCCCCCCTCCAGCCTCCCTGCCCATACCCTTCATTCTCCCGGGCAGTCTGCAGCCCAACAAACACGTTACTGTGAAATATTTATTGTTAAAATGATAATACGTTTACTTTTATGTATAGCCGATTGTTACTATTGCGGGAATATACTGCAGATATACGTACCTACTATAGCTTTTTAATTGATATCAAAAACTCATACACTCTGTGTTAACGAACGAGACAATAAGATGTCGAATTATGATCGGAATGGATCATGCAGAAGTGAAAGAATAATCTTTCCAATGAAAAAGTCTCACTTGAATTCAGGTGCGAAGAAGAGAAATCAAAACGTGGCGTTGCATTGGAAAACAAAGAAAAAGTCCTGCAAAAACCGTGTAAAAACGTGTGACGCTACATCTGTATCGCATAAATCGATAATAGGAAGCCCTCCGACTAGTTCAGCAGTGCGTGCGAGCGACCTAATACACTCACTACGGCCGTCGCTTGCATCGCGAGCTAAATATACAGGCCCCGCGCGCTCCTGCCTGAATCGCGCTCAACATAGCTTATGTCGCAACAACAACGTCCAAAATCGCTTGCACGGAGAAAATAACCGGTTTCGACCGCGGCGCGATCGAAACTCGACCTAGCTCGCGTGAGTTTGGGTCGATATTTGGGCGACGTGACTGACGGAAGGAGGCCGTTTCAGAGCGAAGCGGCCGCGGTAATAACACAGCTAGGTGCATTCTCGTTGCAATTTCGCTCTCGGTCGGGCTGTGTGTTTGTGGCGCGCTGAAGATCAGGGCTAACGATCGGCGCGAGCGACCGTCTCGCTCGCACGCCCGCCCGCCGCACGCCGCGGCGTCTCTCGGGCACGTCTCGCAAAAGAAACGCAACAACTTTATCTGACAGCGAGGCGACGCGACGCCGAGAGGCTTTTGTGCGTTTTCCATGTTTATGATTATAGGAGAGCACGTACAAGGAGTCTTTTGAACGCGCGCTGCTTGCTAGCAACATAATTGTGCGACGTTTTTGTTTCAGTGCTTGTTTTTATTGAACGGTGTTACAAAACGAGCGTGTAGCGTGATATATGAAGCAATTTCTTAGCAATACTTTAATACATATTAAATCATTGTGTAGAATTAGATGCTTGTAGAATGCCGTATATAATTGAGATCGTCGTTACATCAATAAACTATGTACATACATATGATATAAAAGATATGTGAACAAGAAAAATAAAATATCAATGGAAAACTTGATATTCGTTTACAATAAAACAACTCGTTTAAAAATCCCTTTTCCCATCAGATTCTGTTAATTTCTATGACAATTATGTACGCTTATTGAAAAACTAAAGTAGGTACAGGGACACCCACGTGCAGAAATGGTCTACATAATATTGATATGACAGAATTGAATGAATGACACGGAAATAGAAGCTGTATATATGTGTAACTGTTAAATAACAGGACGGACACGAGTATGAATGATGCGATTCAAGGTCGCGATCCAACGCCACTTAGTTCATGCACTCATGCATGTTGTTGAACTCTATGACGTTTTCTAGGAAACGTTTATTATTCTCACGTAAATTTATTACACAATCCTCCAGACACATAAGTATGATTTATTAATTGGTCGAATAATAGGTAGGTATACACCCAACTAAAAATTGAAATTTTGTTAATAATTCTAAACCGGTATTTTATTAATTTTCAGTATAAATGCGTATAAAAGATTTCAATGTCTGCGATAAAAGCAGAAGTTTGCAGTGTTTTAGACGTGGATGATCTATCGAATGTCATTGTATAAATTTTACATTGCTCTTTGAGATGACGAGAAATTCTGTGAAAGATGCGAGTACGTTCTCGTGTTTATGGAATTAACATAGAACTTCATACACGAGCTCTGTTCATTCAGTACGACAGATATGCTTATACAAATAAAATAAACCAAGAAATAAGGTAAAAATGTTAACGTAACATAGCATTCATGAAACGGGTTATTCATAAATCACTTTAACATCGAACGAGCACAATGTATATTTATGCAATTAACATACTACGCGTACCCCATTTTTACCCTTTTTTCAGGGGCACGAAGAGACTACTAATATCCACTTTACATTTTGCTTATTACCTTTTTTTTCAATCCGATCCTCACAACGTATATAAAAAAATGTACAGATAATTAAAGGGTGAAAAACTTAACGGGAATTGTTTTATGGAATTTTATTGACGGAATAATATCACGGTAAAAAAGCGTACTGTAAATACGGTAATCAGTAGTGGTAGGCTAGTGGTTTGAAATTTAGTCTGCCGTCCTGGGCGGTCTGGGTTCAAATCCTGGCACGCATCACTGATTCGTAACGTGCGTCTAATAAACTTAGCATTTAGATATTTCCCGTTATAACGGTGAAGGAAAAACATAGTGAGGAAACCTGTGTACCTTAGAATATATTATACATAGATATATTATGTTTCTGATATGTGCGTATAAGTTTGCCAAGCCGCATTTTTCCACCGTTGTGAACTAGTAGGCTGTTATTACCTAATACCTTCTCAATGTTGGAGACCCGTGTCCAGCGGTAGAACAATAAGAAAAAGGAGCAAAAAAATTAATGTATATCAGTGACCATGTATAGACAACTGACAAACTGTATAGTCAACACATGCTATCGCAGCGACTGAACTTTAAAATCAAGAGTAAACATATTGTACGTTACCATACATTGGCATTTTATTTATCTGCCATTAAGGATTTGCCGACATTCATTTTGGCTCGTCCGAAACAGTAGAGTATAAGCTGTAAACATGCTTACAAAATGTGCGCTGACTTTGAATTTGTTGAGAGCGTTAACGATGTTAGGGGAACCTCAGAACTCAGAATCAGGGGACGGCAGAATTACATCACTTAAATTACATACGAATTACAACGGTAGTATCGTAACGTGGTTCGAGTACTATATTTACTTTGGGGCACGTGTTTCGGGCTGAATGGGCTGCGGGCCTTGCCCTTGAACCCGGAACGCCGCACGCACCGCCCGCCCAAACGACTGGCCGCGCCTCTGACTACCCGCCCGCGGCTCCCCCGTACTGATCAATAGCCTTCCGCGTTTACATTCTAGCTTTAGGTTCCATTTTGAGTTAATCTATTGAAATGAAAAACTGTAAAAAAGAAAAATAGCAATACAATTCCTTCCTCACACTTTTGTATCCCCTATGCCATGGGCGCTTTGTTCACAAAACATATGCAGACTTAAAAGCCTCATTTTAGTTCTTAAATAGATGTTAGCAAAACACGAAATCGAACTCAATAACCTCGAGGTGGCGGTTTGTCATGGAAACTATTATGCGATTGGGTTGTCTAATTTATTATTAACATCAAACAAGTTATCGATGTTTATCGAAACAATGAAATATCAATAAATTATACAATAGTTTACCATAGAAATGTAACGTGATAGATTTACAACCTTACCTACGCTTATTTGCTGTCGATAGCAAGAATGAATATATTGCTGTATTGTACTCTTTGCAACATAATTAGCTTTCTGAAGGCCTTCGATATAATTGCACTTCTATATGTTTATTTGTCGATAGCAGGCTTGGAGGCCTAACTTGCCTCCCGATGCAATGAAACACCTTTGATCATTTGCCGTTTGTGGTCACATATTTTAGAACTGACCGCGCTCAGGGTTGCCTAACCTTACAGATCATTTGCGGTCTGAAACCGCGTCAGGGCTACGAACGCTTCGAAGCAAAATGTAGAGCAATTGATTTTATTTAAAGCGGTTCTTAGACATTTTAATAAATAACACAACAATAAAATAATAGTAATAATGTATAACTAATTTTTGACTAATTTCATTTCAATTACAAAAAAAAATAATTACTGCATACTAGCCTTGCATTTGCCTGCGAGCTCAACTGATATATATTCAAGTAATATGTATGTATGTTATGTTTATCAGCTGTCCGGTTATCATGAAACAGGCATTTAATATCCTAATTTGGAATTGACTAATTATTATTATTAATTTGACTATTAACAAAACCTTAAATAATAAATGTTTGAAATAGGGTTTTGTTTTTATTAATCATGAAATATCCATCGTCTTATATGTAAAGTTTCTCACGACCATTATTATAGAGTATATTATCGTTATTAATGAATGTAAAAAAGGAAAACTATTTCCGCTGTTTCAAACAGACGTATTATAATACAGGCTGTCACGCAAAACCGGCGGCTTGCTTGTGTGGGTGTGAAGTATAGCCCATGCGAACGTACAGTGACCAGTTGGTTGCTTATATAACAAGCTAGCAACGTGGACGTTTCACCGTGCTGGATACATTGCTCGTTTCTTGTTATGGATCTAGAATGACAATAGAGTAAACGGAGCGATGTTTATTCGACTTCCGATGATTTCGACATAGGCCCCTGTGCATATTACGTGATAGGGGCCGTCCGACATCCGATCAATAGTTTGCTGTCTACACTATTCAGTTGCTAAGACGGCACTTACACGTGCCCGCGCCACTTCCGTTGGCTATTCAAGCAAATTTCGTATGCAGCCCCAAATCCATTACTCTTAATTTGATTACAACATTTTATAGGTCGGCTTATTTATTCAGAAACTCTACATACGATTATTTCTATTACATGTACGAACAAATTTTAACTAATGAAATATTTTGCATATTTTGTTCAAAATCCTTAAAAAATATTATACCGAGGTAAACGTATCGATCATACCTTGAGTATATTGTGGCTGCTAATATTGCAGGGTATATACTTGGTTATTATCTCTTTTAAACGAATCAAAATTGTTTGCGAACACCAGACAATTTCACTATATTTGATTTATATTCACACAAAACATTTCTAAGGAAAATAAATCGATAATGAATGCAAGTATTAAAATAGCCGATATCCAATAAAATATCTAGAACATTATGATCTTTTCGAATGTTAATGATAAAATGTATCTATTTGATTGCGTAGAAAGTGAAAGGTTGGCATTGATATTTACAATTTAATTATTCTCAATCTGTGTGTTCTATTGGTAACTAAATGTCTTTTTAAATGTTTGTTTTTTACAATAATACTGGTGCTTAAACATCCTTGATTCTGTAAAGAAATCTGATTTGCTAAGACTGTGTAGCAAGTGTTTTTATTGATTGTTTGCGAATAATTTAAATTATACTATCAATTTTGTGGTGAATTTGATACCGTAAACTTAAATAACGTTGAACACCACAAACGATTATTTGGATCCGGGATATTTCCAAATCATCTATTTGTAAAATAATTTTAGAGTTAAAATTATTACTCTTTATGGATATACCGATCACAAGAACATAAAATGTTCTTCTACCACTCTTACAATATATTGCTCTCTCTACTTCAAACCGTCCTTATTGCATATTGTAAAAGAGAAATATATGTACAGTATGACCAATTATTCAGAAATCCGATATACAATATATAGGTTGGTAGATTTTTTAGAAATTTATTACATCATTCAACGAATCAGCAATTAGTCAAGCATCAACCAATGTTATGTCGTTCACGTATCTGAAGTTGCAACCGTCGTAGAAAAGGTATACGTGAAAAATATAATATAATGTTACTATTAACATATTTATTAAAGTGAGTTCCAAGTTTCTTAGCGAAAATAGATGCGTTTCAACTTGGCCCTGAAGATGAGACGCAACGTGACTGTACTCGACCCGATATCTTCAAGCCACAAGATCTTATTATTCAAATAAGTCGCATAGATACCGGGGTCTCGTGGATTAATAAGTCATAACCTAAAATCACCTTGGCCGGTTTTCACATCTATTGCCGCTCCGATGGGCAAGTAGGACATCCAAGCTCGGCTCGACTGCCCATTGTCATGCGCTTGCGCAATGTAACGTATCTAGTTCGTTAATCACGCTTTTATGGGCTATAAGGTTAGACAGGCTGAGCGTAATTAGAAGGTATTTTACTTCGACATGTAACTACATAATTATAGTAACGACTAGGCGTTAGATAACTTTGGTTCTTGTGTACTTCGGCAATACCAATTTGAGACAGAATTGAGAGTGAGAACCTAAAAATGGCGGTGCTAGTTCTAAGGACGCTTCGCTTTCGCTACTTGATGGTAAATAAGACGTTTAATATGTAGGTATTTTGAGGATATTGTATAAATATTTTAACCTATGATTACAAGACTCAATATAGGTACATGTAGCTATAATATTTTTTACAAAAATCTAGACGCCCAAACGGTCTCTTTGTTAAATATGTAGGTACATCAGAAAGGAAAAACATTTTTAATATGCAAATTTAATCAACTGGTCGTTGAATTGGACTCTATGTTTCGAAATTTTGTTGAGCGTTTATTGCATCTAAGCCTCGCAGATTTACTTTTACTTTTACTGGTCATATAGTCCAGTTTTTCAATTCTCTAGCTTTTCTAGAGTATTGGACATGAAGAGACAATTATAGAATAGAAAGCGAACTTTTTTCAATGCCGGAAAAAGAGTGACAAAGTGACAATAAACTTATTAAATATTAAAATCAAATTCTGTGAATCTAATAAACCGTAATCGCCAGCCAAACCTGTAATGCGTTTCTAAAAACTGCATTGAACAGAAGTTCGTCCACACTTGAGTTATTGGCGACGAGGCGTCAATAAAAAATATGGGACAAAGATCCTTAAGTGCAATGCCCTAAAAGATATCTTGTCCAGGTATCAAATTAATCGACTTCGACATTTCGGCTCTCACCACACACATATACCTACATACAATCCTGTTCGTGGAATATCCAGACAAGTGCAGGAATGTCGGCGAAATGTTTAGCGTTGAGGTCGCCGACCTCGATGATAAGAGACCCGTTTAAGGGTTGAGAAAATGTGTATTTATTAGCTTATTTCGGCTTTATCTATGCTGAAAATAATTTCCCTGTAGAGAATTAAAAGGCTATTTTTGGTTTATTGTAGGTATATAACATACTAAGAATATTAACCTTTAACCTACATATTTGTATGTCAAAATAACATGAGGTAAAGTAGACATAACTTATATTCATTCATTCATTCATATAATGTATAAATATATTTCTACATGCTTACATATGTACATAGTATATAACGAAATATAGTTTAAGAAAAATTGAAGTAGTTTTAGAAACGGTTCATCGTAGCATTTTGAATAGTTTTCTTACAAAACAAACACGTTTCTGTTATTGAATAAAAGACATTCAAGTTGAGTTTCTACAGAATAAAATATTCTGTGCTCCTTTTACAGAAGCGTCTTATTTAAAGTTGTTACGTAAGCGGTTTCCTGTTAAAAATACCGTTAGAGCGAAAAAAAAAACAATCTGAAAAGACTCAATTCAGGCGTATAAACGCATATACGTTTGAATACACAAATCCAATTACTTATCCATTATATTCTAACACAAAACGCAAGCGGGCAATTGACGGGGGAACTGTGAATCACCGGTTCCTGATTTCTAACGACTGGATCCTCCGTGTTTATTTTTTTTTCGGTCAACGGCCGCTCGACTTCATTGTGCTTGCTCCATTTACATCAATTTTTAGGGTTAAGTTTTAAATGTCTAACAATATTCCTATGTGAACGCGAAACTATTCACCGGCTAGTTCTCGTCTAACAACGCGAGCGGCGTGCACGTGTGTACTGAATGACAGAGTCGTTCGAAACTATTTAGCGATTTTAACGCTCCGGTTGACTTTTGAAATGTATCCTGCGCAAAAACTGGTTGTGTTGGGGACGCTCGTTGCGGCTGGTGGCATGAAGCCATAATCTTTGAATATTTAAACGCTTCGCAATACCAAATACTAAATTGTAATAAATTTCACATGAACGACCATCAGTCCGGCTCGTAACAAAAACTCGCACATCATCTGAGTGTTTTTCAGTCCAAGGCTTTTTTATTAGTTTCAAAGTCTGCGCAGATGTAATCTGATTAAGTCCCCGTAACCTAGCAACAAAAACGATATAATGAGAACTGTAGTCTCCACACATAGGAAGCTCTGCTAATTTATTAAAAAAAAACTTAATGTGAATATGTTTATACGTAACATGTTACCTAAATATTACTGGTTAATGGAGTGATAAATGCTAATAATATTCTATTATTCCTTTTCAAGGTTGACATACTAATAATTTTGGTCACGCAAAAGGTCACGATTGTCATCACTCTTATATATATGACTAGTTGATAACCCCGGCTTCGCCCGCGTGTTCAAAATAGTAATGATAATAA
>DWDX01004814.1:0-11225 GCA_018245675.1 Agara michaeli | reverse complement strand
GACGCTCTAGATATCGTCTACAACCAAACCGTGCGCTTACGAGTCAGTACCAATCGATGACGAGTAGCTGTTTGTTTGTTTGAACATATTTTCTCCGAGAAATTAAAATGTTAAAGTGTAAATAAAAAATAATAATTAACAACCGAAATAAACCATAAATAAGAAACAGCTAGGAAAATAAATGAAAACGAAAATTGCTATGGCGTACATAGTGTAAACAAAAGGTGATCTTATCACTAATAGTGATCTATATCGAACAACTTTATAAAAAAAGTTTAATGTAAGGAAAAAATGTCGGGCAAACATTATGGTTATTTTTGTATATCTTGTAATAGCTTTAAATATAATAAAACATCGATTAAATATAATGTATATACTAAATTATCCTATTAATCACTACATAGTAGAAAACAAAGTCGCTTTCCGCTATCCCTACGAGTATGTCCCTATGTATGCTTAGATCTTTAAAACAAGCAACGGATTTTGATGCGGTTTTTTTAATGGATATTCGAGAGGAAGGTTTATATATATAATAATGTATGCACGGGACGAAGGCGCGGGCAAAAGCTAGTTCAAATAATATCATTATAATAAAATTAATAAACATAACCAAACTAAATTTATTGTGTTATTTATTATCATCTATTATTAATTTCGTAAATAAGAACTGTCTTACTTGGATTTACATTCGTAAAAATCGATTAGAGATAAAACTTTGATGTGAATGCAAGTTTAATAAAATTGTGTAATCTCTGTTTCTGTCTTGAGGGTAGAATTTCGTAGAATTCAGTGACAATAGTTGTGCTCCGCTTGCGGAATCGTTTCGATTATTCCCTTTGTTTCAAAGTTGGGGCGATGACAACGAAACAAGGCTGGTAGTTGATCTCTATATCATCGAGATTTACGTTATTGCCGTCAATGGAACTGTAGATATTGGGTGATTTAACGGCTGGTTTCAATTATGCTCCATTCCCTTAGAGCTCAAATTAATAAAAGCCTCTGAGTTCCGTAAGTTATTAGTTTATCCTTTTGAGGTACGCCTAATAGGTAGGGCTTACCCTACTGTCATACCATCGAGAGACAGGTTGGTATGACTTATCATACCAACCTGTCTCTCGATTTTATTAAATACTGTTCTTTACTGACTGATCCTTACTAATAAGACTCGAATCAATTTTAACCACTATACTATTCTCATAATTTGTTTTATTTGAAATAAATATTACCTAAAGGTTATGCATATTTCAGCAATATGAAATTACAAGATTACATAAATTCAAGTTAAAATACATAACTGCTAATGCACTCCTTTTAATTGTTTGTACAACATACTTTTAATTTATTCTAAAATAATTTAATTAATTCCTTACTTTTAGGTAGAAATAAATAAAATCTCATACACTTTCAGCAATTATAATTATGTGCAGACTAGCATATTTTAGCTTCAATAAACGTTGTCTCTCTGGAACAAAGCTCCACCGCAGAAAATAACTGCGACAAAATGTTCCAAAACTTTTGCGTACTACATTGCAAAAACCAAATCAGAACGGTATTTAAGCTTTCAACTTACCGAGTTTAGTTTACAAAATTCATTCACTGTCTTTTAAAATAAGAAGGTGAATGTTTTAATGTATTTAAAAAAAATTCTAATATTTCTATCATCATGTAGCGTACTTCAAGTCACCAAATACCTTTAAAACTGTATAATAGTTTTTTACTGTTTCTTCCAGCAGATCAAAGTGCAAATGACTGTGTGCCAGTTCAAAATTATATTTATTCTGTAACCCGGTCACGATAAAGAGTATAAAAGTAACTGTTGATTCTTTAGAACATCATTCTATATTAAACGGTAGTTTAGAAGCGCGCGCCCTCCCGGCGTCTAGCAATCTATTTATCTAACTACCCTCTTTATGGTTTTCCCGCGAGTTGCGTAATAGATGCGGCCGTAATGTTTTAAAACAAAGGTAGGCAATTCCAGTCCAAAACGCTTAAAAGACCCTTTGCCTTTTGCAGTTTATAAAGTATTGTCGGCTGAAGTATCAACAGGGGAATTATACACCGCTTTCAATTTTTTATCTTTATATTTAATAATCTTCTAATTAAGTTATCTATTTTGCTCACGTTTTAAAAAACGATTGTGGAATATTTATCCTGTGATTATCAACATAGGATACTATTTTAATATACCTATCTTATATTTGTACACATTACTATATTACACACACACGACAGGCACACACGATTACATTAAAATATAATATAGGGTAAAATCTATGCAAAAACCACGTAAAAATTCTGGTTGTGCGATTTCCTAATACTAATCACTCTAAAGACGTTAAACATAATGTGATGAAACGAACATTGTAAACGTTTATATTGTGTCACACGCGCTATAAAGTTTAGTGCGCAGTTGTAAAAATAAAATTACCCTACGCGGTATCTTTACAGTTTACAGCAACGTACTGGAAAGCATTTGAAAGGAATTCTTTGTTATGAATCGTATTTTGTGTCGCGGTAAAAATGACGAACCTCGATGTAGTCATAAAATAAACATCATCGTGAATCGTTTGATGAATGGCGTCATGGGCATAGTACCCACGCAACAGTAATCGAAATAAGGATCTTACAACGTCACGCGAGCGGCGCTTTTACGGGTTGCGAATGGTAAGCATGCCTCGTGAGTGCCCACTCGTACTTACTTGTACCGGACTATTCTTCGGCCACGACGAGACGTATTTTGAGGCAAAGAAGAGAATAGGTATTGTACGTTTCCAGATTAAAATTTGATTATGGATACCTGTGCAGTGGTGATAGATGATGTTTGATAAATGAACAATTGGTGATAATTTAATTTGAATAATATATTATTAATGTAATCATAAAGCTATTCTCTTGGTCCGTTGGTCAGAGAACCTGACTGCTTAACCGGAGGTCGTTATGTTGATTCCTGATTCAACATATTATGTGTTATTAGCTTTGTTTTGATATGTCTGGGTATAATAAAATTAGCTAATATAAATATTATAGTATGTAACTATATGTTAATATTTATAGCTGCCCGATTGCTATAACATGGATATTTAATTGCCTAATTTGAAATCAGTCAGCCGTGTGTGGAAATGTCTCATTATTATTATCCTCAAATAAATAAACAAAAGCTGGCAACTCACTGTGTTCGCTTCAAACAAGGTCTAGCTAGGAAAGGTTGGCAGATCGATAACAATTTACTTATGCATACCAAGCTGGACTCATGGACACATGCAATAATAGATCGAATTGAATATAAAATATCTCATGCATACTTAAAAAACCTTACAAAGAAAACTAGGAAAATGTGGAATAGGAGGATTCTTAGTAGCACAGAAGAGTGCTTGTATTACACCTCTGATATCCTCGCCACATACAAGTAAGTTTTAAATAAACAGGAGATGAACACAAAAAATATATGTAAAAAAAATTATAATAATTAATATTAAATCATATAAATATACACATTCTATGCGCTTGACGAAAATGCTAAGGCTGCATTCAGATCGTTTCCGTGTCATATTTATTATGTAGCACTATGTAAAAATTGTTCGCAGAAAAACTTCTGTTGAGCTCACGCCTACATTGATTTGTACTGATCAAAAGGAGACAGTCTATAAGAAATATGTTTGAGTTTGATTTCAAATGTCTTTATTTTCCATGGATTCTTCAGTGAACACAACAAATTACTCGCATGCTCGCTTGTTAGTCTTATATTTAAAAATATTTTTTCTACATCTATTTCATTTTCATTCAACAATGAAATTGGATTTACGTTCTCGTGCCAATAATATGTCGGTCGTTTAATTTTTTTAACACAGCGACAATGATACTTTGAAACTGTGTTTTTGATGCCTTCGTATCTTACGACAATAGAATTCATTCTGAGACTCATATAATAAATGTCTCTCGCAGAAGAGAAATGTTATTCAAAACATGGAGTACGTAATGTTATCAGACACAATGCTCCATTTATGTTCGTGTACCCACGAGCAATTTCACACAAACACACTTTTTCACTTTCTAGAAAAATCTATGTAGGTATACTAAATTAATTGTTTTGTGTTTCTCTTGTCTAAGAAATATCTTAAGATATTATTTATAGTGGACTGTTATTGAAAAAAACTATTCTTATATGATAGGCGGAGTATATTATATATTAGCTATGCGTAATGTCACCGGGATTTGACAAGAATATATTAGTAGGTACCCCCTTTGGATTAAAAAAACATGTGCGTATCTTATTTTTTACATACAAATATTCAGGCTCAGCAATCAGCAATCAGGTTCACTAACAACTTTCTCAACGAGCCAGTAGGTATATCTAGTCAAATAGTGTCTCCAATTCGATGTATAAGATACGAATGTTATTTATTACTTCCTAACATCTTCACTTGGACCAATTGACGTACTTCACATTTACACGTGAATAGCTCTTTGGACGTATAAAATTTTTGTATCTAGGTAATGCCAGATTATATGTATAACTAGCTGTGCCCGCGACTTTTTCCGCGACTGTTTCCGCGTCATTTTATATACTTTTAAAATAAAAGTAGCCTGACTTATTACTTATTACATCAGTTATCTGCCAGTGAAAGGCCCGTCAAAATCGGTCCAACCGTTCGAGGATTGACCGGAACAAACAGACAGACAAAAATTGTCAAAAATGCTATTTTGGTATATGTGCCGTGTGTACATATGTACATATGCACTTAGTAAAAAGCGGTTATTTTAATATTACAAACAGACACTTCAATTTCATTTATTTGTATAGATAAATTAAGACATACCAATGTCAATGACATTTATTCATATGGCTTATTTTGACGGCTTAAAATATGTATAATAAAATTGTGGAAACTATGAGGCGAGAATTTAATTTTACGCGAAGTGAACCCCGTTCGCCCACTAAAGTGTGGTCCAAACAAGTAGGTACTTGAAATTCGATATTGAACTTCCAGTACCTAGTGTTGTGGCCAAGCTTTATTGGCTTTATACTATTTTAATAGGTTCTGTGTTTATATAAACAAGGAAAATTTGACATCATTGTACAGATGGATGGAAGGATGGATTAATTACTTTCGACTTGTAACGTGTACTTTTTAAAATAAGTAGCATACAATGGCAGAAGAATTGAAATGTATTTGAAAAAGTTTTGTTCATTATCTTGCGGTAATTCGCCTTTGATTCGGTAACAAGGGGAAACCTTCAAAGGACTTCGGGGTCTCCAAAGAACGCACCGGTGTCCGATCAACCCTATGCCCTGCGATGGGTCGCTCCGGATGTGGCATACGTTTCATTCCACACTTTCCGGTGCCTACGACGAGATTCGGCCACGCACACTCTCGGCCTTCCCGGGTCGCTAGCTGGTCAGAGTTCCCCTTAAGACGCCCGCAATTGGGAAGTCTCATTTTTGTAACCTTTACGACAGGCCGGGGATATCGTAGCTGTATTCTCACCAAGAACTATAGGGCACTGTAATCAAAGTTATTGTAGCGAGCTCAAGATTTCGATGGTTGGTAATTCTGAGCGTTGGCGGGTAATCTACGTGTTTCACGTTTTTTGATTGGATACACTAGCGCGCGTTTGGGATCAAGGAAGTATGCTCCGTGCCCTATTTAACTCAGAAATTTGTTGAAATCAGAAATGTTTGTATCCATATAGCGGATCGATAATTTATGGTCCGATACGCTCTTCCCCAGCGTACTTAACGAATATAGAATATAATCTATTACTCAGACGCTGTAAAAGAATCACGTATGTACTTATAACGTTATTTAATTTTAATTTTCAACATAATACGGAGAAAGTGACATTTATACTGCGTTTTTTGAAGGAAGATAAATTGCGAACAAATTGATTTGAACTCGGTAACTGAACATAGCATTCGATTAGTTTCTCTATCCTTATCTCTCGTAAGTAATTAATGCAATTTAACATTTTTTCCATACATTTAATATGTAACGTAACGTATAGCCGCTTCCATTATATGATTTGGTACGAGACAGGGATCGCTGAATGTGTAACAATATTTGGCTGAAAAATATACCATTTTGTAAATTATTTCATTCCTGCTTGAAATGTGCGCGTGACGAAAAATAACACCACCTTTCACTTTGAAGACTTTAAAAATCATTTAACGATAAATGACCTAGTATTCTATACATTATGTAGGTTTTGGGTACGCAAATAAAATAAAATTAAAGCGATTATAGTTGTTTTATACATATTAAAGAGGTTCAAAATTTCAATTGTCGGAATTATTTGCAGCGCGCAAACCGATAGTACGAAGTTCCGTTTCTAGCGTAGACCCTTCAAAAGGTCTTTATCGGCTCATAAAACTTCTTTTATGTTGCTCCAACTTTCTGTACCGAACGGTAAGTTGTTTGATGGTCACCCTTGAAAATAATTTTCTGAGTTTTCCTTACACTTTTCTGTTCACTTTACGCTTTAGGTACAATCTGACGATATATAAAATAAATTCAGTTATGATCCCCTTTTCCTTTTCACTGAGAATTTTAGGAGTAATAATAGGATGATCCGAGAATGTATGCCTCCAATAAGTCGACCCTTTCCACGTTTTTTATTAATTTTTCTTTACTGTTTGTACGGGCGATTTGAAAGTTAGATTACGTTTTAACATGCAAATCACTTTATAACAACTTGTGGCGTGTAACTTTGTTAATAACCACTCTTCTGGTATTATGGATAGTGGAGAATCTACTTAAGTAAGAAAAAAAAATTAAAAAATCCAATTTCTGAATATACCTAACACTCGTAGTGTTGGCTAGTATGAATACTGCTGGTTGTGCGGTTAAAATAAATAGATCAGTGACTGTTATCCGTATTTTCAGATTGTCAGACGTATTTTAGTTAAATCCTCAGTACAATGTCGAGCGTACTAATATACATATTGCAGAGAAGAGGACCGTTCGTGCAATTTACAATGTAGGTAACCGAGATTTCTGAGAGACAATTCCAAAGAGATTAATAGTACGTTTTACTTGGTAAATATATACGAACGTATATTATTCTATAATAATTAAAATATTCATGAGCTCACACACATACGTATCTACTAAATACCGTTCCTAGGTGAATGGCCATGAATCTAGCGTTTCTAAATTGCAGCTTTACAAAGTAGTCACTCATTTGTATGCTAATTTAAAATGAAATATTCAAATTAAAGTCAACCACTGCTATTACATACCTCGATTAGAAAAGGATCATAGCGAAACTGTCAATGAACTTTTTATGTAATAAAATATTATTTAAATGATAAAAACGTACCAGATTTATTTACTGACTATTTATAACATTGTAAAGAGGAAACTGAAAGCAAGTATGTGTAGCCATGTTGGATACGATGACTCTTGTTTTTCAAACTTTTGCGCTTTCCCGTCACCAAAAAAAGGTTTTAGTATACACAACACGGAAATCAATTTGTTACAGATTCGGTAATCGTTTCGAATACGATCAAACACGGGGTACACATATGTTTAATGCGTGGCGAATTCCGTATTACGCCTGTTCAATGAAAAAATGTGGTCTTTTGTTTACGAGATTTTATTATAAAAATTCGGACCTAACAAATTTGCTCCTAACCCTATAGATTGCACGGTAATAACCGTGAGCACGATTTTACAACAAAAAAATGAGGCTGACGCTTACCACGAAAACGTTTAAATAACTCCGCTAAAATTAAGCGTCATTCCTAATTAATAATCACGTTTATCAAAGTTTCAAGGATTTTTTTTGTTAAGAGGCAAACTATCATACCAGCATTTATGATATTTGAAAAATTGGTCAACATGCTGGTCTGTTGTGAAAAGGGTCTCGGATTCGGCTCCTGGCTGGATTCCAAGTCTAACCTAGTGCGGGATGTGGACTGGAGGTACTCAGCACCGGTGCACACGACCCTAGAGCGGTTCTACTTGTGGATGACGTCATTTAATATACATAATATGATTAATCATGGAGATGCATAGCCTACAATTAACAGTGAAGACTGGAGAAGGACGGATATGAAGTCGCTTCTTTTAAAATTGGTGATAAAATGCTTCTCTGTGGACTTATATCTCACAATATTCTATTTCTTTTATATTTTTAATTTACTTATTTAATTTGGAGAAATTCTATATTATGTAGTACGTTTTTTTTACTATATTAATAACAAAGAAAATACTCTATTTATATGTTCTGCTAGCTTTTTTTACGAGCTTATTCGTTCGTATCTTACTATACCGTGTTGTTTTTTGACTACATAACGAAGTAACATTACTATGGGTAAGTGTTTTAGATTCAGTACTAGACCCAGTATAACTTACTGCATTAACTCGTGGTGATAACCGTTTTATTTACCTGCACAAATCCTGTAGAAATTTGTGAATAAATGGACTTAAGAGGAATTGAACAATTACTGCTCGATAGAGCATAGATACAAAAATATCGTTGTTTTAGCTGTTGACTAAAACTGAAGCAACTTTTTTTAACTACGGGAACGTTAAAAGATGGTGACCAAAAATTTGTATGGTGGATTATTGGAAGGCGATGCGCGGTGGCGGCTGGGAGCGATTTCGTGGTCCGCTGCCCGACACACGCCGCTGGCCAGCGACAATGGCCTCCGGAGCACTGCCCTCGCCGCGTCGCATCGCCGCCTCCGCCGCTGCCAAACCTACTTCGGTTTTTTTTTATTTCATATTTCGGCCAAGATCCGTGCTTTATTCGTAAAATTGAAAGCGCTACGCTGGAACAGTCATTTGAAAGTCGTAGTGTCAGAGGAAAAAGATGTAAATTCACCTTCTTTTTTATGATTTTTTCATTACATCTCAAGATTGTTAGATCTGAAACTTCTGATAATAATTGTATTGTATAGCATCTAAATTAAACATCCTTTACAAACACATATCTGAGGGCCTACACCTTCTCATCATGAGAGGGGCCTCAAGTCCAGCTGTGAAACAATTAAAAGGGTTGAAATATGAATACAGGCTACTACTATGTATTATGATACTCGTCTAATTATTTACCGAAATACGGGTAAAAATAATAGCCGCGCAGTAACCACAAGCTCATATGCTAATACTATTTATGTTACTAAATCTAAACTTGACCTATAAAATTAAACAGCGACCATAGAATAACCGTTTTAAGTAGCGAACCTGTATATAGATTAGCATTTATTAAAACAGATTACAACTTAAAAAGTACTTACATAAACAATACTTACTTCACGCATTTTAATATCAGAAATGTGAATAGAATAATTTATTATTGAGAAAAGTTACCTCGAAGATCGCAAGAAATATAAAACAAGCAAATACATCCATAATCCAAACGAGGGTGATTTAATGGGATTTATTGTTTAGTAAATAAATAAAACGATACAAAAGTCTTTCATAGTTTGTAGAGTGCAAATAAGGAGAATTGAAATTTGAGTCATACGTCTCATAAATGTTTTGCTTTAAAGTTGCTTAGTTTTAGTTCAAAAATACTTGACAAAATTTTTGGTACGGCAAATAGCTAGACATTTTCTAAACTTTTTTACAGATACCCAACAAATTATTTAAATTGTACAAAAGTCAAAGCTCCTAACAATAACTCGAAAAATAGATCCTTAATCAGATTTGTGGTTTTGAAATAATAGTAACTGCCTTTTTAAATATCGTCCACGCTTACCTACTAATGGCTAATTCAAATTTTAATATGGACAAAGTTCCACACACACTACGCTCACACTAGGGTAGGATAAAACATTACATTGGAATTTCTTAGATAGCACGAATTAAGTTTCGCTTATCGATGAGTTTTAATAACTTTGATAAATTCAATATAAAACTTACAATTTACGTTTTTCTAGGCTTTGCTCTTTTCATACTTTCTACAACAAACAGTTTCGCTTGGACACTAACAAATAAAATGAACCGGTTACGTACATATTACATTTATATAGACAATATTAACACATTTCCGATTTTCTCGGGAAAATAAATGAATGATGGAAATCGGAGAACGATCAAAGCTTTGTAGTGGGCCGGATTCTGTATTACACTTTACATAAATCGATATACGAAGCGGTTATGTGTGTAATTTATTGCTGTTGGTTATGTGAGTCATGCTCTAAGGGCCGGTATTCATTGGCAAGTAAAACCGTTGGCCAAGGGCCATAAATAGAACCATTTCAATACTGCGGTTTTAAAAACCGGTTGTTACAGCCGATGGTTCGCTATGAATATATAGCGCGGTGTGAAACTCGAGGAATAGAGGAAGAGAAAGGGTTCGCTTCGTTGATGGAATACCGGAAATCGATGTGCTTGTCAGCCTGCAAGAAATATCTTTGATTCGCCAGATTTCTGGCGTGGCGATCTTAAGGTGGAATGAGATTTTAAAGATTTAGGCCAATTAATCTTAAAACCTAATAATATATTTAAGACATAAATCATACATTTAGAAGCGATGCAAAAAAAACAAATTTGTTTCTTCATATATTTCTTCTGTTTGATTATTAAATTAAGTATACCATGTAATATAAAAAGCAACTATAAACATTACGACAGTATCATATATGTAGATCGATCGTAAATACCTATAGGCGTTACAGTTAATCTTTGATGAGAGTGGAGTAATGATCACAAACACTGATTACATCAGATATGGGAAAATTGTTCATATTACATAAATTGGTTCAATTCAATAAGTTTCATAATGAGAATCAATCAGGACAACAATAAAGGCCCTAAGCTCTAAGTGTAATCTGCTGAGCCTTAATCTGTTCGGTTTTATTGTCTTCGTTAGTAATTTGTCGAAGTGAAGGAACAAAGTTTGGAGGGTGAGCCCCGCGTTCCCGTTCACTGTGCAAAACTTTATCTAGATACAAAGTACAAGTGGAACTCAAAGAAACACCAATAGTTACTAGGAACATTCGTGTCGCTAACACCAAACTATGTTTAAATCACATCTGAGCGCATAATGTTTCCTGTTACAGACTTTATACCAGAACTACAGTATTCATGCGCTTACAAGTTGGTGGAGCGAAACGCAGTTTATTTAGTCTTATACATTAATTATAGCGATGTTATGATGATCGATGATTAGTCGATGGTCGGGCTAGCAACCGCCCGACCATCGACTGCCTCGTTGGTCGGGCGGTTGCTAGCGCGACTGCCGATCGGGAGGTCCTGGGTTCAAATCCCGGGTTG
>DWDX01004813.1:0-11228 GCA_018245675.1 Agara michaeli | reverse complement strand
CAACCCGGGATTTGAACCCAGGACCTCCCGATCGGCAGTCGCGCTAGCAACCGCCCGACCAACGAGGCAGTCAAATATCTATATAATCTATATAATGTTAACATAATATGTGTAACGTAATATACACGTAATGAACTCTTTATATATAGGAGTTTTATGAGCATTCAATTTCCACTCTTCAATAGAAAAGACCTTCCAAAGCCTGTAATTTCTAAAAGTACATAAATAATAGTACTTTCCCTCTTATTTACTGCATATTTAGACCAGTAGGTATTACCTACTATGTCCATAGATATTTAATTCTCTTAAATATTAATGTAACAATTGTTGGTTAACTAAATGAATAAAATACATCCCATTATTTGTTTATTATTTTTAAACCTCGGATCACTGAACAATGCTTTGTATATAATTTTTTCATAAAACGAAAGTTTGCTTGAAAATTGTCAGTTCATTGGAATTTTAAAAAATATAGAAATATTTAACTCTCATATTCATTTCACGTTATACATAAACGTATAAACTTTTATAAGCAAGAACAATACTACAATAAATATTCTCACTAAAATGTATTAACTAAACATTACATTAAAGATAATCGCAGCAGTACCTACGTAAGTATTTATTTTCCATTGTCTGCGGAAGAATGTATAGAGTAATAATTATTGTTGGTCAATAAGCGCTCTCTCTTATGCAAAGTGCAATGGAATTCCCTGAGGAAATTAGCATTTTAAACATAATATTTTTCATTGAACTAAAATTTTCAATATTCTCATTATTTACAGCTTTCTTATTAATTACACACATTTAAACAATGTAATGTATGCTAACTTTAAATAAAGCTTAAGTGTTTATATTCAAAGATTGCATTTTCAGTTGTTTGGGAATAACTATTAACTTTCGTGGTAATTTGTATGAAAACATTTACGACTTAATAAATTGCAAATCTGACAGAACAAAATAACCTATCAACTGCTGATGTGTGAACCGATAGTCCATATGCTTAGTTCACATGCAATTTCTATAGCGCGTTTGCAAGTGAATACAAGACACTTGTTCAAACACAAGCCAAACTGTACGAGTGATAGGTCTTTGAACCTCACCGGTGTTTGCGGTTTGTTAGTCTTCAGCTTCTTTAAGATGGCGATAAATAAACTATTGCAACTTTCTTGTAAGCATGTGTTATACGCGGCGTCTGTTTATAACGTAATCTTAAGTGTTATATTTAGCGCTCGAGCCAGACGGTTCAGTCTGAACAAAATATTTTTCTACAGATCTAATTGGAGCATCCAGATTGGATAAACAATTCCTATTTAATTCTACAGACTACGGTGTTATATAGTTGAAGGTTTTGTTTTGACCAACATTCAACATTCAATACTTATAAAATGATAATAAAACGAGCCGGTATAAATATCCTTGTATTTTCTTAGGACTGTGTACGCAGTTCAATGTTGTTTATGTTTAGATTGCATTTGTGCTATTGTAGCGTAGTGATTAGCGCAATCGTCACCAAGATGCTAATTGATGTCCCTAGGTCCGCGCCTTGTTTCGACATAGTCCATCTTACATGCACTTTTAGTGTTTATCTTTAGCCGTCATAACTGGATAAAGTTTTGTTTGTCAAGGCATAATATTTTTCATAGCGTAAGTATCTTCATCGCAAAAAGAGGTTCTATTGTTTGCGAGAGCCAAGTTCCTGAGACGCAGGTTTGTTTTAATTATTCGCGCAAATATTTGCTTTTGTACAGCTGTTGGCGCTTATCTTATTCTTATCTGTCAATCCTCAGTCAATGCTATGAGGCACGGGCCACTTAAAGGCGCGCTTACATTTAGAAATAAAGCCTATAAAAGTTTTTCTTTATTTATTTCCTGATATTTTCTTGGTGTATAAACTTTGAAAAAATATTAAATAATAAGGTAACAACTATTTTATTATATAATAAACCGAATAAAGTATTATTGGTATTTATTAAATAATAATTATAAGAAATAAAATTGAAATAAGTTCAATGATCTTAAAGCATAAAAATACATGTATAATAGATGTCTTTGAAAGTACCTAATAATGGTGTTATAAGAACTAAATCTGGAAACACTATAAAATAGACCTGAGAATTATAACGATGCATCTAACTCGAAATCACTTACAAACTACCACGGATATGTTTGAGTGGCTCGTAAATCGTAGGGATTTTATAGAGATGCAATAGCTAAAGAGGGCATAATAACAAATTATTCGTAGGTAGATAACGATCGAGATTTCTGTGTTTAATAGTTACAATATAAAATTATTATTTTAGTAGAAGGTAGTTTCGGGCTATACAAAACGTCGGTTGTTTTGGAACGTCAATTGGTATTCGATTTACTTGGTGTATCAAATAATTTTTGCGTATTGTTGTTCGTGTTTACACAACGTCCATCACGCAGGTGTAAGATAATATCGAAACTGGACTGTTTATTTGATTCAAAATGTTCTCAGTGTGGTGTTTGCAGTGATGGCTGTTAGTAATTTATGACTGTTTGTATACACAGCTTTACTTCCTCGATTTCGCAAAGCGATATGGGCCACTTGCCTTTGAAGCGAATTTAGTTGTATCTGTACTATAGATTTTATGTCTGACTTAGTGTCTAACACCTATAGAGGCTTTTTATAATATAACCGAACATTCAGAGAAATTATCTTCAGTTACATTTTCGGTATGTTAAAACGTAAATACATTTTCAAATGTGTGATTAAAGCACTTTTCATTTTAAATCTTCTGCATATAATATCAATAAATAACTTGTTGATTATCCTTAAAAAATAAAAAAACATCCAAATCAGTATTCTCTTTAGATTAAAACGTTATTAAAATTATGTAGTTTAAAATGGCAAACTTCTAGTAAAGCTCAACGTTTGATGGAAAAAGCGCTCAGGAGACATAAGTGGCTATAAAAATCAGTCAGGGCCCGATGCTCGGCGTGTCGATCGGCACTTAAATCTTACACCCAATAAATGTGCACCTCGGAACGGCACACACCCGTAATTGGTCGTGCTGCACTCGATTCCGTTCGCAAACGAGAGCGATCACAACGGACATGATTTTTACGATTCTCATTGGTCTTGTTTAATGATGTGTGACCGCTCGATATCGAGAACAATGAGCTTGTAATTGGATTTTTACAGTGTCGAAAATTACGACGAGATGAACCTGTGTTTCTACTTTAGGTATTGTAGGTGCTTAGTGAGAATATTCAGTTAGGTAACTATTCATTAGGCCAATTTAATGTTTCAAGATTGGCTAAATAAAAAAAGAGACAAGGTAGATTTGTAATTAGGTTTTTTAGGCATCAGAATAAATTCAAAGCCTAATTCGAGCAACGTATGCTCGAAATGTTAACCCACTTATACCATACGCGATCATGATAGGATAAGCGTGAAGGTTGTGCTACGGCTATTGTTAAGTTTGATCTATAAATACGGTTTGGGCTTTTGCTGAAAAAGCGATAAGTATTGCACCATGCGCAGATCGCGCGGCGCGGGCGCAGGCGCCGCGGGACGCCGAAGCTCTGCGCGCCCGCACCCGCGTCCCTGTCGCCATCACCTTTATTTATATTTATTTACCTTCCCTTCATTCACCGAAGGGCCGCCCTTTCGGCCCTTTTTGTCATACCCGATACAAATATTGTGAAAGGGCTTGCGGTTGGAGTGAATTTATTGTGCTACAATTTGATGTTCCGAGTCCGGCGGTGAAAAAAAGGTTTTGTAAAAATATAAGCAGCTGAAGTTACGTGCATTAACTCTGCGGTCGTAAATCAGAACTGCTTCATTACACGACAAATTCTTTGGAAATAAAAATGTGGGTACCTACATTATGAAAAGATAATTCTTTAAGGAATATTACCAATATGTAAACATATGAAGAATTTTGATAAAAGCTACCATAATAATCAGTCGAATTTTGGTTTTAGAATTATTACTGATAATTTTAGTAGTTGCAGAAGTAATTCTTTAAAGTACCTATTATAATTATTGGCAATGAGTAATTTTCTGATACGACTTTATTTAATACATACCTCTACAATATCCCCATTGAATTTATTATCTTGCCCCCATGAGGAAACAATGCAAAGATAAATCGCTACAAATCGTGGAGGCTAAAGATCAAATCTTCACCCCATTTGAACGTAGAGACACGGCGACGTCCATGTGCATCAGTTATCATGATAAATGACGTATTTATTTATCCTACGAGCCTAAATAGCTATGGTAATATTGGTCGTACAAGAGCACAAAAGGTAACAAAACACAAAAGTTGAAAAAGGTAAACCGCGCTATTTACAAAGTGGCTAGCGAGGACCACACAGCCACAATCGAGCCGCGCGTGCGACTCCGCTGCTTCACAATGAAAAAAATCATTCCCAACATAGATCTTTTTTTGTTTATAGATCTCGCATTTTGGTGGTGTGATTTGTGACGTTCGGAAATGTTAATAGCACGTCCGATTGATATCCTTTCTATCCCGTTCAGCCATTGTTTGAACTCGTTAGCCGTTGTGATAAGGTTTAATTAGCGCGATGTGTACTTCATCTTTATATATCAACAAACATTGAGCCTTTTTATGTATTGCCGGTAGAGGTAATTGCAATAGTCTGTTGATAATCAGAATAGCGTGTCCGTGTACGCAATGTGTGACACAGATTGTGAGAAACACGATTGTAAGTGCGGTATGCGGGTGCGGATTCCCGTAAAAACGCAAATTGTTAGTACACACGCAGCGTAGTGCGCGGGCGGTGTTTATGCGATCGGCTCAGGCGCTGACAGACGATGAACACGCGCGCAGTCTTTGACACCGTGCTTATCCGCTACCACTGACCTGAGCTATTTCAGAGCACCATCCGTCGCCTATCATTATTACTACTTCCTATTTACAGTTATCTTGTTTGTAAAATTTGTTTGTAAACGTAACTGGTGAAATGCGGGGGTGTACTACGCTCCTCTGCCTACCCCTTAGGGGATTACAGGCGTGATGTTAAGTTACGTTGTTTGTAAAATTCATTGTGGTCTGTATTCCATACTATATTCTCTATAAGACTGTTGTCCTTATTTTGGTTATAGAAGTAAGGAACGGAGAAACAGGCCACCTGATGTTTAGTTTACGTTGTTGTGTCTGTGGTAAATTTCAAAATAGAACAGAACAGTTGCTGGTTATTGGCAAAAATGTGTGAAACGAGGGAGACGTAATCACACCCTGGACTGAATTTCCAAAATTGTGAATAACATGTAGAAAATGTTTAAATGTAGTTTCACATACAACACTTCTAGAATTTTAAAAATGCTTCTCATATAATATCAAAGAAATACCAAAGCATAGTTACGTGAAGAATGTCTTTGATATCATGGTTGACAAGGACGGTTATCGTAACAGCAGACGTGCCAGCTGCGGTATTTTCATTTCTTAAAACGGTTGCTTTTATCGTCACTAGCTGTTTAAAGAATGCGATTGCATCAACACTTCTTCCGATCATTACCCGAGGCGGTTCATACATACATGTTATTAGTTGCCTTTACATAAGTACACACGCGCTACTTTAGGGTACGTCTAATTGAACGTAGGCGCGGCGGCGGGCAGCCTAACCTAATTTACATTAATGCAAACGAGGAGCATTGTTCAGGTGTGAAACACCAGTGTCAACACGAGGCCTCTACTCAAATAGTTTATTAGCTCCACCCAGCGCTGTTCTGGCGGACAAACCTTTGTTACATTGACAACCCTTTACAAGACACGCATACTTAACGCTTAAATATGACTATTCAAGATACCGCACCAAACATAAATAGAATTAAGTATGTATGCCCGACAAACATCATATTTTAATGTATCATCGTATAGGTATTCTCATATTAGGGATGTAGATATCTTATAAAAAATTGATATGATGTTCAATCGGAATTATTGTACTTATTATATTTACTTCTGTTTAAGTATATATAAAACTAATGGACCAAACACATCATTTTTTTTTTTACATTGATACTGTACATTTGATATTATAAACAATTGGTGATATCAAGAACACTGAGGGCAACGACTGGGGATGCCGCAGATTGCGGTTATATGTAACCTAAGTACACTGCAGCGGTACGACCACGGTGAGATCAAGGGGCCTTATCATCTCAAAAAGCCGTTAACAGTCACTTAAATTTTAAAAGAACTTAAGTAATTCCAATGAGACATTTTATAAACCGCACTACTTCTTTATACAATAAAATATTTTACATACAACCGCATATGTAAAAACCGGTGTAAAAAAATATGTATGCGATAATTTTAATTGAATCAGATGCCACTGCCAATGCGGCGTATAACGTCACTTGAGAGACAATGGTCGGTCATAAATTAAAATGACAATCTGCCACATCGAAAATTAATCTCCGCATGTCCAGTGCCGTGTATGATATACATGGGGGCCGTTCGTAAACATATAAAAAAAATTACCGATTGAGTCTTCGGCGTGATGCAAAGTGCATTCCTGTGTAAATCGGTTGAAGCCAATTCACGAGAATATGCGAATATTGTGTTAGTCCGTTGTTATTAACCATCGACTGTGCAGTACTATGACTGGTTATGAATCATATTTTGTTTTGGGATGAGTTCTGTAATCAGATTCACGAACATCATTTGTTAACTGGAGGATTACTGATGGGGAACAAATGTTCAGTTGTTTCATTTCTTTCGATGACACCTTGGAAAATGAATGTCTTAGTCTTTTTTAATATGTATCTTGGTGTCCTTTTTTATTACAATAATAATAAAACAAGCAAGACAAAGAAACACTAGTTGAAAAACAGCTTCTATATATGGGTCGTGTATAAAGTTATACATACTTTGACCACGGTCGCCAATAACTTTGGCATGATTAAATTACTTATTATTGGAAATGTTGAGTACAATATAATTTGAACACAATTATGGCATTAATTGTTATATTTTTTAAATTTGTTATTGATAGAAATGTTGAGTACGTACATTATACATCTTGGACTAGTCAGCAATTGATGCAGTGGTTTTAAAAATTTCGTTTTAAGTGTTTATTGTTTAGGCTTTGCGGGTTTCTTGGTGTAGACCGTTGACACGGCAGCTCCATTCCTATTGAGAAGCCCGGTGTGGGCGCCGCTCGTGATTCAATTGTTTACTTTATTACGAACATCAATTTGTATTCACCCATATGGTTCGTTTACACCGGTATCTCAGATTTTATATTCGTAAGGTGAATAATGTGTTTTGGCTAACACACATGGAATGTAATTCAAGGGTGTATTTCGTAACATTCTTTGAATTCTGCACTAGTTCAGTTGTATATTATTATTAAGATATTTATAGGTGTAAAATGATATTTAAACCTATTTTTTCGAATTCACTTATTAGTTTATAAAGTGCTCACAAATTATGGAGATTTTACCCACCGATGAAATCTTTTCTTCAAGCGGAGCTAAAAGATGCAATAGTGAAATATCATTATAGGATCAACCAGAGATTAAGTCATGGCATTGTTATGAAGATTGTTTAAGAGTTTTACAGACAGATGTAATTCGGTGACGTACCTTTTAGCGCTAAGAGCTTCTAGTCTAAAGATTACTCGCATCTGATTTACTTTAGAGGTAGCGACTCACCTATGACTAATTTAAGATAAGACTTCAATCCGGGTCAATGTCTGTTGAAAACGACAAATAGGAATCTGTGGTGGCCATTTGATGACAGGCCAATAAAAATGATTGAATAACTGTCACCATCTATGATCACATAACAACTTCTACGGAAATGTACTTTTGAGTTGACTCACTGAACACTGCTTGTTTCTTCTGATGACGTGTACAAACGAACAGCCATTTAAAGACCATCGGCGTGCCGGATTCCAGCAGACTGTACAAACATCGCGAACTCTGACTACTTATAAACATTACCAACGATATAAGCATTCACGTTCACATAAGTACTCCAATCAAAACCATGACTATAAATATTTATTTTTCTAATAAAATCGTTGAGGCTGAGTTGAAATGTAAATCTTGGCAAACCCATTAATGGAGATCAAATACCAGTTACCGTTTATAATACACTCGGATTTTATAAAAATACAATAATATGTACTAACTTTAAAATTGATTTTATAAAACACATTAGTTAAAATGGTCAACAGATTTTATAAGCTTTTTTCGTTTTTGTTTGATTACATTTGCAATTTTAATATACTACTTACCAAAATCAAAATCAATCTTATAAAAGTACAGTAAATGTCATTTCCGTTTTTAAACCAGAATTACATATTATGTAACCATACACCTTACTTTCTGCTCCTAGATTGATGGCACTGCCGTCAACTGGTTTCTCAACTAATGTGAGCAATCAAGTCCTTATAATTCGATTATCACATTAGGTAACTATGAGACAAGCTTGTTTACCATATTATTAAACTTATTACCTTAGTATGTATTTGTATTAAATTTATATGAAATAAGTTATTTCAACGGAGGCCTTAAACGCGGTTTAGAAACATCTAACAGATTGGTTGGCCACTAACCTACATATGTATGTCTCCACCAATCCGCACCGGTGGAGTATGTTCCAAGCCTTCCGAAATTCCACAAGAGACCGGTGCCCAGCTGTGGGATTTAAAAAAGTTTCCAGATAGACAATATACAATAGAGCGCCTACTTCATCATAACGTTCAAACAGACCATAGACACAAACAACACTCAGTAAATCAAAACTCAGTATAGGAATCCAATTATTGTAATGACGATTGTTTTTTTTTAAATAATAATGTTTATGAATAGCGATAACTAGTTATAATAAAAAACAAGACTCTTGGCAAGGGTGCTTCATATTAGACTGCACCTTACCATCAGATGAGCTTGTAGTCAAACGCAAGGCTCTCACTTAATGAAACAACATCAGAATACCTTATTTTACACCGAATCAATCTTTTAAATGTTTGTTACACACTATACTATTGGAATTTAAAAGAACATATTAGCATATTTTAATATTATAAAACAAGAAATTAGGTTACCTTAAGAGGTAGTTTCTCATACATTTTCCTAAGCGTATTCAATAAATGTATATGACAAAGCTTCGATAGTTCGCCCCTAGATTTAAATTACTTGTCTTCACAAGTACTTCTATAGGAGTTCTCCTATACTTACCTGTTACTGTTACCGCATGTCTGTTAGACTCATATTATAAGCATGCTTTTAATCGTAAATGTATTGAAATATTGTATATGGGTCACTAAGGTATCCTCTAAATACAGGTCTGGCTCTTTGCTGTGGTTTATTAAATGGTTTTAAAAATAAAGCATATTTGTTTGGAAAAGCGTTCATGGGCATGTAATTGGTTAGTTTACGAGATTGTTGTTTATGTGAGGTGGCGTACTGGCAGTGAAGCGAGTTATCGAGCCACATGCTTGCTCGGTGTAGGATTAACGCTCAACGCAATTTCGTAACTCGCAACAAACGTCAACAACAGGCGCGATCTAAGATTGTTTACGAAATTATTTTTGTTTTCAAACCCATCAATCGCAGAGCAACGAAGCAATTACAAATGGAACCGGTGGAAAATTTTGGAACTTACCGTAATTCTATTGCAGTTATAATACCTATAGGTACGTGTCTATATATCGCATTGCGGTTTGTAGCCCAACCGCGTATGTAATTTCTCACGAGGCTTGCTTTTTCATGTCACCTATTTGTATCATATTAGTTTTCCTACCACGCGATGTATAGCTACTTATAATGTTGCAAATTAATTATTAGTAACAATCCATTAATTTCGAGACTACAAGTGTTAGGTGTTCGCAGCCTGATGTGACTACTTTTTTCTTATTATTATGTAGTATTATTTAAGTAAGCGGAGCCGTCAGTACAAGTTTTATTTGGTCTAGCTGCGATTGTTCTTAGGAGAACAATGCTCCACCGCGTTGGCGATTAATAAACTAATGGGTTTAATTGTTATTCAGAGGCGCCCAGTGTATTCTCGCCGTTATTTTGACTAAGAATGATTGACTTCGAACTCTCGATAAGGCACAATTCCTTTTCTTGGACCCATTGTTATTTAAACTACCCCGGTGACTTCCGTCTTTACAAAGATATTATCGATTTGTTCTGCTGCCATTTTAGCTACCTATATTTTAGTTTTACTAAATTTGTCTCTTAGTCACGTTTCTGGCTGCACAGTCTGCACAGTACGTAACACAGTAAGCCTGAGTTACGTACAATTATTTTCATAGCATAAAAATCGGTAATTTTGATATTTTTATTTAAAGGTCTATACTGTTACCTCTAATCGAAACAGTTTAACTTTATCTTTAATTTGAAGTATCTAGTTTTATATTAGCTTAGGTATATTTAGCGTAGAAGGTAAACCGACAGAAGTATACTCACATAACGATGGATTTTGCCGTCCAATGACACACAATACAAAGTTATTGGTCATTGTTTTAATACAACAACAGACGCACCGGTCATAACTTTTAAATACGCGATGCGTTGACCCGAATGCTCTCGAATATCTACAAGTGTCCCATGGCTGTACGGTTAAAACATCAGACTCGTATATTAAGTACTTATATTTTAATATTCCTGAATGAAAAATATCATTTGTTTGCATGGGCGCTTAACATATGTTGGATTGCACGAAGCATGGATACCTAATACGTTGCAAACGTTAATTGTCGTGTGCAGATTACTTGCATCTCACGAATGACTAATTAGTAGAACTTTACGAGACCCGTGATGTCAATGTTGCTTAATGTTACTTTTCACACATAGCAGTTATGTACGTGTATGTAGAGAATCCATACAGGTTAATAGCTCGCTTTATAAAATGACACTTGAGTATTATTTATTTATTTATTTATTGAAACCCAACAGAATGTAGAGTAATGAAACCATAGAACTATAGATATTAAAAAAAAAAGTAAATGCCAGTACAGTGTGTGTAGACAGCATTAAAAAGCGATTTAAAAAAAATCAGGTGCATAAAAGTAAAACATGATAATAAATGAATTATCTTGTAAAGTTGCTTGCGCAAGGGGTACTAATAATTAATTAATAAGGGTAATATAGGTGACTTGGACCGCATGGAAAATTGAAATTATAGGTACTGTTTTCATACTTGACTGCCTCGTTGGTCGGGCGGTTGCTAGCGCGACTGCCGATCGGGAGGTCCCGGGTTCAAATCCCG
>DWDX01004812.1:0-11230 GCA_018245675.1 Agara michaeli | reverse complement strand
AGGTAAATCCACACGCGTTATAATACCTGATTCTTATAAGATTCCGAGACCGAGACCTACAAAACCTAAAACTCGTTCAAGGATTTAGAATGTTACTTTTTCTTTAATACAAATAAAATACCTTAATTATTATGACACAGGTGCTCTTTATGCCAGTATATCGGTTAATTATATGTATAAACTTTAAGTTAGTGACAAAATTAATTCAAATGATTTTTACACGTCTATATAAAACTAAATTCTAAGCCCCTTTGTTTGATAGCACGTTACTTGTAACTATCACTAAAACTAAACATTTTAAACAATAGTTCCTTTATCAATTGTTCCAATATACACATTGTTTTATGAATTATAGATTAAAAGTATGTTTTAGTAAAATATTAATGCAGAATTGGAATAGAGAAAGATTTGAACTTTTTCCGCTTTAAAGATACACGGGTTGAGGCGAAGCAGCTTATCAGGCGCCTAGTAAAGATTGCCATGTGTTGTCTAATAACAACAATCAGAAATAATTAGTAAGCATGGAAACGTAGTGGGATTTATCAATGTCTAACTCAAGGCCCGACCACTTTCTGCGTAGTTTCAGTTTATAGGTCGCTAGCGATCGACTGCCGTGTCAGAGCCACGAGCATTCCACGAACGATACCTACTCATTAAACTAAAACAGCGGCGTAACAAGAAATAACTGGAAAGTGCTTTGTTTTAAGTTAAGGAAGAAATTAAACTTACCATGAGGTCAAGTAAAATAGTTTTTATTCTTATTTATATGCGTAAAATACCCTAGTGTACCAATAAGTTCTTTTTTATAATTGGTTATTATAATAAACGGCAGTCGAAAGAAGGTTAACATAAATACTACCGCCAAACAATACAATTCTAATTTGTAACTACGTGTACATAAAACATAAAATCTATAGTATACTTGCAGTCGACTTACAGTTACAATTTGAGAGACAATCAATTTTCCTTTAACAATATCTGGAACCTTGAGATTGCTCGAGAATCGTGTTTTATTTATTTATCTTTGTAACAAAAAGGTTTACCGGAACAATCTCGATCCGTTTAAGCAAGCCCCTGACCGTCTGGTCCTTTGTACGAAAAATCAAGAACTACACTTAACCTATCAATAGGGTTGAACGTGTGCGTTTTATTTAATAAAATACGTGACCAGAATAGGTATGTGCTTTTTGCATTTGTTTACTCAGAGGTCAAACGTGGCCTATCTTATCTAAACGAACATGTCACGACATGGCTTGACAGAATGTCATGAAAAATAATTTCTGTTACCCGTTTCCGTTTGCTTCTTTCTATAAATAAAGTTATATTTGATTTAGATATAGATATAGAAACCATTAATTTGTATATACTTTACCACAAGATATTTTGCATTCTTACACGCATTTTAACGCACCTAGTCATCTACATAGGTTTTAAATGACGTTAGCGTATAATTTAAAAAAAATAATAATGACACGTATAGTATTATTACAGTGTCACCGATTACTGGAGATGTGAAAAGTATGGACATAACGACATTACCTAAATCTTTTATATTAAAAATTAAAAAGATCGACATGATGTTCAATATTTCATAATGTAGTAGCCACGAGTTAAATAATTATTATTTGTTATAAATGTATTTATGAAAAGTATAATAAGATATAATATAGCTGCACGTAGAAATTAGATTATTTTCGTACTGAATTTTATACGTTTATTCTTATTTTCCGTACAGTTTAACTAGCTTAAGCTCCATAGAGCTCCGCCAGCAGAGGGTAAGCTGCGGGATAAAGTAAGTTGACAAACTCGACCACTTGCTCGCGATTAAACGAAGCATGCTTATATTTTATAAAAGCCAACTGAAAAACTTTATTGGTTAACAAGTTCTTACCGTAGTATCGCTGTGTGAATTGGAAAGTAATTTCTTTTAATTCCACTCGAAATTTTAAACTGGAAACTGCTTTTGTCAAAAAGTTTTATTCATTTTTCTAGAAACAAAAAATGATTTTTTGCCACTATTTTTCAATTATCTATAAAAACCCTACTATGCATATTATGTTAATATTATATCATGTATTTACGGTGTTAACAATTATGTTTAGCTGTCGTGAATTATATGTATAGTAAAGCAATTATTTATTTTTCAGTTTTAAGTAAATCCCATTAATTCTTATATTATAAGTGCCGATATGCAAAATGGACCAGATTACTGAAATAAACTGGTCAATTTTCTTACCCACCAAAGAGACAGTATGTTCAAGTAACAGAAAAACATTCCTTAAAAACTTATGCAGTAAAAATGCTTTCACTGGTCAATTCTGTTAAAGACTTCTATTTTTTACCCTTTAAGAACTTTCTAAGTTTTGAGCTGCAAATAAATTGAAAGGCATTAATAAATAAAAAGAAATATTTTGTTAATAAAACAAAAGTTAGAAATCAGTAAGACATTAAAGGGGATAGAACCTAAGTTCAAAGCTTGACGCATCGATATTTGACACTATGTAGTTAGCAGTAGTGTTCCTTTTTGGAGATAGTAGTACCCAGAAACATGTTAGTAACTGTTACTAGTGCTGGATTTTAAATGTACAACGTAAGAAAGTTGAACGTAAGAATGTTAGGTTGTTTACGATATTTACTCGATGTATATACATATATGTGTATATATGGAAAATTCATGTTTGAATGTGTTGTTAATCGACATTCAACGCATTTTAGTTGCAAAATAATTAAGATAAACTTGTGGCGACATATAAGTAAACTAAAAACTTACTTACGTCATTATAAATTCGCAAAGGTGTAAACAGAGACTAAGGAATTCTACCGGTTACGGTCCTGAATCCTGATAAACTTCTTTTGTTTTTTATATCTTCATCAAAATCGTTGTACATGCGCATCGACTAAAGGAATTCAGTGAATTTTTGGAATAACCTACAATTTATCCGTGTCACGTACACCTACGAGTATGTAGATCTGCCTCTTCTGTCACTACCATTCGCATTTATTAAATCAGGTAGACAGCGCAACAATTTAAAAACACATCTAAAATCATGCGGGTTATTAAATATGGCGGATATTCCATTAGAAACCACAATAATATTAGTTCTATTTTTATTTTAATAATCTATTGCTGCTTTATGGCGTTATTGGCATTTTCTCATCTTATGTTTACCGTTTTATTAGCTTACGTTATATCCACAAACCAAGGTCACCGGAGTTCAAGTATCGTGTCAAAAAAATTGATGCGATTATAAAAACAATATTGGGTTATGTCCAACTAGATAATATTAACGTAAATCGATAGAAGCGGAAATAAATTTTTGGCTTCCAGCCAGGCTGTGCACGCTGACTGTGCAGAATGATCGTCGACCATTGACATGACTTCATGTAGATAGTGGCTTTTTAGTTCGTTATACATTAGGACGGCTATATAGGTCAGGTCAGTGATCACTTACACTCTCCCCACCAAGTTGCTATTTAATCCTTCCTCATACGCAATCATCTCCTTTTTTATTACGCCACTCGTCTAGACCTTTCCTGCGGCCAGGACCACTTTTACGCTAGTCATCGTAAAATAAGATAGCACGTTTTTTGTCACATGTTTTATGGTAATATTTTGTAATTCACAAAATACGTAATTAATATGCAAGCGTTATCTGAATATGATTTGTAATTTGTTAATTTCCATTAAGTTAAATAATATTCAATACATTATACTTAATACACTGTAAATATATGATAGTAATATAATTGATCGTGCTTCATTAATGAGAAAATATTAATTAATTAAGGACGCGAAACTTAATTTGTGTATTCACTTAATAATCCCAAGTTTAGCTCTGAACTCCACGCGTAGTAAGACAGAACATTCCTCTGGAAACGTTTAATTGTCTGCATATTTTTAAGCATTCACGTGCCCAGATTCTGTAAGGAACTTTCGGCACCACCTTGTTTACAAATAGCTTATTAAAACGAATAACCTCTAAGAACAACCGAAATAATGTTGTGGATGTAAACATTTTCTACCATGGAAATCGTCTATTATAGTTTGCCTCTTGTATTGTTTAAGCTACCTATTTTAATATCTGTTATCAGAATGAAATTGGAATCCTCGGTATGGTTTACATATTTGTATGAACTCGAAACCTAAAGTTTTATATATAGATCCATACGATTATATTTCTGTTTCTACTAAATTTTCTTTCGGTAATGTAACTATTTAGATGCAACCATTTAAAAATTTTTAAGCACCATCGTAACAAGCTACAAGCTTTTACAGTCATATCTTTAATTGGGCCAGTAAACAACTGGTTCCGAGGTGGATATTTTGTAATATTTATTTTCACATACATTTTTATCTTTAAACAATCTAAATTCGGTTTGATTTGTGTGTCATCAGACACAGCATGTATTGCTAGTGACATCGTGAATAACTTATTTAGATTATTAAAACCTATTTATATTAAACTCCAGATATATTGGTTACAGAGAAATGAGAATATCTTCCGCAACATTACTTGCAGGAGGAATAGAGCAACCAGAACCTGCTCTTACGGCCACATTCACGTTTTTAAATCTAGTAGCTGGTGCTAATGGTGGCAATATTTGGAGGCACGTTGGAGTCGTAAGAGGACGAAGTGTAAGGCTTCAAACTATTGTTTGGCCTGGTGGTCGTTTGGTCGCTCACGGCCAATCAGCGGGTGCCCGTACCATTTTTCGTATTGTCACAGCACTAGCGCCACCGTTTGTCATGGAAGGTGAACTTGATGAGGATGGACAGTGTCTACGAGGACTTCTTTGCCATCGACCGCAAACATCAGATAGAGATAATCTTACATTAGTATTCAATGAGCTTGAAAGAGAAAGTGATCAAGATACAGACGATTTCTTTTTTCCTACTTCGAAACCTACAACTTCGTATAAAATGGCCTCTCATTGTTGTTATGGATTAGCCATGGATTTACTTGAAAATATTGCTCAAGAGCTGGAGTTTGATTTTCACTTATACATTGTAGAAGATGGCCTCTACGGATCCAGAAAACTCGTAAAACCATTTCGTAGATTGTTTGATAGTAAAAATGTCGATGAGTATTCGTTGAATCATCAAAGATATCATTCACGATATTATAATGGATACGAAAGCTTAAATAAGTATAACAATAAAGGGCTGTACGTGGTTGATGAAGATCCACATGAAGATCCTGAGAAATGGAATGGTATTATTGGAGATTTAGTATCAGGAGCAGCCCATATGTCTTTTGCAGCTTTAAGTGTGTCGACGGCTAGAGCCGAAGTTATTGACTTTAGTCAGCCCTATTTTTTTAGCGGAATCTCAATATTGGCTGCTCCCAACCAAAGACCTGATATTCCACTACTGGCATTTCTATTACCATTTTCACCTGAATTGTGGATTGCAATATTTACCTCGCTCAACGTTACTGCCATTGCTGTAGCAATTTATGAATGGTTGTCACCTTTTGGACTCAATCCATGGGGTCGTCAAAGGTCAAAAAACTTTAGTATATCTAGTGCCCTTTGGGTGATGTGGGGTTTATTATGTGGACATTTAGTAGCTTTTAAGGCACCTAAAAGCTGGCCTAATAAATTCCTCATAAATGTTTGGGGTGGCTTTTCTGTGATATTTGTAGCCAGTTATACTGCTAACATCGCTGCTCTTATAGCTGGATTATTTTTTCACAATGCAGTTGATGATTATCAAGGACGAAGTAATGTAAGTATGTTATTATTATAGTATATGTAGTATAGTTTTAAAAGACATGGATTGTCTTAAAAGAAATAAATTATCTGACACTTATTTTAGTGGCTGTCTTTACGCGTGGGAACACCGAGATCTTCAGTAGCAGAATACTATGTCTTACGAAATAATCCACAGTTGGCTCAACAAATGCGCCGCAATGCACTTCAAGATATAGAAGAAGGAATCCAACGTCTTAGGTCAGTAAGATATTTAATTAAAAGAAAAGGCGAATAAAATCCAAACTTAATATCTTTGCTCCTTTATAAACTTTTATTGTTTGTTACTCATATGCATTATACTTTTGTTAATTTTTTTTTAAGTTATTTAAATTTAATACTTTTTTCTAGAAATGACACTTTGGATTTATTGATAGCGGACACCCCAGTTTTAGACTACTATCGAGCAACCGACCACGGTTGTAAACTTCAAAGAGTCGGTGACCACGCTCTCAGTAAAGATACTTACGCAATTGGAATGGCAAAAGGATTTCCACTGAAGGTAATAAAGTACCAAAGGTATGTTCTCGTAAAATTCGAAGTTCGTACTTTTACTCTTATTTTACGTGAAAGGTACTTACGTGACCGTAAGTTACGTCAAGTTAATGGACATGTTGTACGCGAAACGTTGACAATATCAACTACATATTTATTTACATAGAAATAAGGCTGTAGATAGCAAGATTGAGTGACAGGAGAACGACTTTGGATGTTAGCGTGCTAAGATTGATGGATGACGCCCACAAGGCTGCTAATGGTGTGATCGATAGTCGGGTGTCATGTAGCTTATACTCAGCCGATTGTACGTCGTTTTATCTTGACATGGTTCAATGTACCTTCAGAATCGTACCTCCGTAATTTTGATATAGGTATAAATCAAGGGATGACAAAGAAGTTTCCATTGGTTTTTTGTTTCGATCGTGATATTACGTTCGCCGATTTTTTTGGCGCTTAGCTGAATGCAGACTAATGGGTCGCAGATGGTAACGTTATTGTTTTTGGTGTTTTATTATTTGCGTCCATGACGTTAATAAATACATTCCACTTACGGCACGCTCGTTGTCTAATGTTTGACATAAATCAGACCTTTTATTTAAATATTTTTTGTTTTAGGATAGCATATCTGCTGTTATAGCGAAATATTCTTCCAACGGTTACATGGACATACTTACTGAAAAATGGTACGGAGGTTTGCCCTGTTTTAAATTAAGCCCAGACTACGGAATACAACCTAAGCCTTTAGGTAAATATCTATTAGAATGTTAAGATTCCTTATTATTTATTTATTTATAATCAGCAAAATGGCAATGGTAGTAAAATTGTGCAGATTTATTCAACGTGATAAAATGTTGTACCGCAAAAGCAAATCGGTTTTATGTCACTATCCTAATGCATATTGCATATATCTACATAGTCAGCTGTTTCGTCTTTTGCCGGAAATTTCATTAGAATTTATCGCCACCCCCGCGTTAATCCAACCCTCCGGGATGCGCAACGGAGGGAGAGGTATTACCACCAGACGACCTAAAAGATTAAACATGGGATTTATCGTTGAAAAAATGAGTTGGCACGTAAAGTGTGTTTACCTCTTATTTGGGATGAAGTTGAGAAAGGACGACAAGAAAATTAAAAGTAATACGGGACGAAAAAATTTCTCCCCCTGTTATTACTTCATTTACATATTTTTGTGTACTTTCAGTGAAGGTAGGAGTTCTTAATGAAACTACTTGCCAAGTGCACACGTAACTTTTATACGATGCCGTTTTCGGCCTAGATATTTATAACTTTGCGTTAAGCGTATTAATTGAAGTACAAAAAGTTATAAAGTTTTGTATGTTTGTACATTTCTTTGAAAAATCAAACTTGAAAAAACTAGAAAACTTTGAACTACTGGGCTTAGACAACTGGAAAAGGTCGACTATTACATACACAATATTAGGTGTTGTTTCAATATTTCCAATTATGTTAATTTATTGCGATATAAAAATTGTAACGTTATTTCGTTTTGTTATAAATATGTACATATATGTACATGTCAACACAAACATGATTTATACGTGCAATTTACATAAAATTGTATCCGTGATGTCTGCGTGCATCGTAAGTGCTTCCCCAAATATTTACTAGATGGGCTTACATTTCATCGTGTTTGTTGACGCATACGTATATGAAAACATATCTTTATTTGTGATTTACACCACTCTTCAGCTGATTGATTGTACAGAATGTTAATATTGTAACTTATCGGTTAACGTTTAGAAGGCATATGTATTTTTTACATCAGCATTATATATAAAATATATATCTATATAACATTATTTGTATATGTGTGTATCTTTTATTACCTTTTCTTAAATCAGTACCCGTGGTTTATGCTGCAGCAACTAATTGCCGTACATTATTGTTTTCATGCTGTTGAAATATCTCTGTCAACCATGGTTGATTGTTAGATAATGCAACGATATCTCAAACTATTCGTTTTCGGAAATACTAGTTGGTAGATACTCGTATGTACATTTACAAGTGTATTCCAATAAGGAGTACTAATAATAACATAGGTTTCTACTACGGCATACTGATGTTCTGGCCGCTATATTCGCTGTCGAATTTAGAAAAAATATTTTTCATCAGTAAATACATAAAGTGACCCTTTTTTGTAACAGGCGTAGCCGCGGTGGCCGGAGTGTTTATTCTTCTTGGAGTAGGAATGATCGTCGGATGTCTAATATTGATTTTGGAGCACCTTTTTTATAAATACACGTTGCCCGTTTTACGTCACCAACCGAAAGGCACAATATGGAGGAGCAGAAACATTATGTTTTTCAGTCAGGCATGTATACTATTATATTTAACGTAATACGATTTATTCTTCATTACTTTCTCCTTTTGTATGTAAGAAGTGTTTCGATGAATATATTGAACTTAAAGCATAGCAATCAGGATTGAAATCAAGTGAACAACAGTAGGGTTACAAAGTTAGTGGTTATCGATCTACCTCACATTTGCATTCATCTCACATTCGAAGGCTTTATTGACTCCACTTCTCCTGAAGTCCCGAGCACCTACTCGTTAAATACTGAACAAATCTTTTTCGTCTTTCTATAAAACATTCGTCTGATATGAACTTGATATACTAGTTATTTCTAACGATTTAAGATGTACATGGTATAAATGATGCATCTCCATATGTTCCAAAGTCTTTAATTTTTATAGAATCTACGGTAAAAAGCTGCACGCTTTGACAATGCTGTTTTCACGATATTAATTACCCATAAAAACTTGACAAATATTAAATTTATGTAATGTTAAAAGCGACATGAAAACTGATCCCAGTATCGTGTGTGCGCTGTGGAAATAATATATGAATATGATAATTATTATTGCCAAAATTTCGTGCCATTCTTCTTATTATTGCCTAAATTTCGTGTTAACCATTTAGATATATTTGATTTATGTTAGTGTGTTTTAATTTTACGTTATTCTATAGTGTTTATGTAACCTAATGGATTTTATCGTATACGAATATATCCTTTTATGAATATGTTGTTACAGAAACTGTACAGATTTATCAACTGTGTGGAACTGGTTTCTCCTCACCATGCAGCGCGCGAGCTCGTCAATACGATACGTCAGGGGCATTTCACCTCACTGTTCCAGAAAAGTGTTAAAAGGGTAAAATGTTTAGTACATTCAGCTACAAAACACATAATTATAGAGGTGGTCGAGAAATCCGGACACGGGTCAAATGCTGAAGTGACATGGCAGCACGTATTTCTGTCGCAATTATTTGAGCTCTACCATCCGTTTATAAAATATGCTATATTGTTACATATATTTTATTACAAATATGCTACGTATATCATAGCAAGCAATTGCAATTGATTGTAGGTACGATTTCATTCCAATCACACCAATTTGTATGAATTTATCTTGTACTTCAAGAACCTTATACCATATTTTATCAAACTACTACTAGGTATCTTGATGAAAGTATGTATAAGTCAGGCGGCGACTTGAATATTACATCAGGAATGTTATTAATACCTTACAATCAATCAATTCAGTGCTTTGTCATTGGCACTTTACAACAGGAGAGTACATTTGTTTCAGAAGGAACACGAACAGCGAAGGAGAAGAAAGAGTAAAGCTCAGTTTTTTGAAATGATTCAAGAAATCAGGAGGTAATCTATATTAAAAAATATGTCATGTAGACGAACGACGTGACCCTTACTTGTTAATCTTTAAACGTTATATATATTTTTGGATTGACTATGCTAACTTATTACCAATTTTTATTAGGGTACAGCAAGGCGGGCGAGAACATTCCTTAGATTCTATAAAAGAGAATGTCGCGGTGGAAATATCAGAAGTATCAGAAGATGTAACAGAATCCAAATTCTTATCCCCGTCTCCCGAAACTTCCAGTCGATCGCCTAGACCGAGTCGGTCACCTCGTCAACTTCGTTCACCAAGATCTCGACGAAAACGATGTAGCCTAGCGGGTCTTAACGTCAGACGTTTCAGTACTGATTCAGTTTTAGAATCAGATTCGGCCTCAATTTACGAAAGAACCAGCCTAAATATTGGTAGAAGATTAAGTCGTGATGTTAGCTGCCTAACTAACTCACCACCTGATATCAACACTAGACTTCGGACACCTTCGCCTATGGTACGGCGGGCAGAAGGTTCTTCCACAAGGTCATACCAAGACGTATCAGAAAGAACAAATCGTAATTACCTAAGTATAGATGGTCCGACACATCGTGCTAGTGTGGAAATTTTGGTTTCGCAAGAGAACGACATACCCCCTGCTCCTCCTTTCCCTAAAGTATCACCTACTGGACCTAGGTCAGAGTTATCTCGTCTTTCAGAAGAGGAGCTGATAAGATTATGGAGAAGTTCGGAACGAGAGGTACGAGAGGCTCTGCTTGCAGCGCTTCAAGAAAGACGAGCAAATTTAGATCCGAAGGAAGACCCGGGTTGAACGATTCGTATCCGTGAATGGAAAAGAAATCGTGTAGAGATCATTTCGTCTTTCTCATTGTTGGTCGTCCCGAGGATGCTAGAAAGTTTGTAGATCCTGCTCGCAGTGGTTCAGCGGGTGTCTTCTTTACATTGTTTGATGCGGACACGTTTAGCAGGCGTTAGTTAAACGATCAGTGTTCATTTGAGTGTCTTGTTACTGTTATGGTATTTTACAAGCTGCCTTACTCTTTAGTCTACTGCTTCTTTGATTTCGTATTCGCGTCAAACAATATAACTAACGGTACATTTTAGATGAATTTGGAGTTTTTTACGTCCATAAAATCAATTTAAGTAACGATTATTAGAAATATTTAAGTAGATAATTTAAATTGACATATTAAATTGTGTCCATGTAAAAATATTGTAGCTGTGACCACAAAATTTAAAGTGCTTTATCCTATTCCTAGTGTAGTCAACATTAGGTAATTATTCTTTTGATGTAGTTAGTAATGGC
>DWDX01004811.1:0-11232 GCA_018245675.1 Agara michaeli | reverse complement strand
AAAATCCGTTGCGTAGTTTTAAAGATCTAAGCATACATAGGGACATAGGGACGGCGGAAAGCGACTTTGTTTTATACCATGTACTGATAAAGTATTACGTTGTAGCTATTTTGTGCAGATTGGTTCGCTACGAACCTTTTTTCCTTTTACTGCTCTGTATGAGAGCCTACAATAACTGCAGGAAGTCTGGAGTAACAGATGCTCGTCTGCTTTACAGATTCAAAATATATAGCTGACAATTACTATTAGACTTTACGTTACTGGCCGCAAAGGGAAAAAAGACAATACTATAATTTGAAAATGGAATGGTTGGAACATTCCTAAAATAAACACCAACCCCGCAGACATAAAATTCACTCGTTTATCTTTTGTATTATTATATTTTAATGGCGAATGTAACAGGAAGTTGTAGGTTTCACTATCTGTGCGGTTAGTAGGTCACCTTTTTAAAAATTCATTCCAAAAACAGCTGTACGTACACATTAGATAAGGGTATACGGGTATAACTTAGTTATAGTGAAGTTAGTTTTATGTTCGATGTACCACGTCTAGGGCGCGCGGGAAATGATTCGTGTTATGGTTTTCACGATTAATGTAACATACGTAATGATATTTATGATTTCGGTTCGGTTTTTATTTCGACATCGACGGTGATTAAATTTTATGTAACCGTCCATTTGCATTGTGTCAAAATGGCGTCGTTTATTACGTTTGTCATTAATTTGTGCTAAAATATTTTCCTTTTAATGATGTTTAATTACATTTTACGCTTAGGTAACATTTATTTTAGAAAATGAAAGCCTATTAATGTGGATTAATGTGTAAGCCTCATTTTCATGGCCAATCTGACTGTTGTGTATTACGTAATATTTAATTATCCCCTTATTTCAGCGCCCACTACAAAGTAAAGGATATCAGCGGTCGTAAACATTGAAAACGAGCCGTTTTCCGAACCGAAAGTAATTAAAATATACAGCGGGCGATCCGCGAATGAATGCCGTAATGATTGCAGTTCAATCCCGGATTAATATTATGTGTTGGAATATACTCCCATTAATTAACATAATACCAATCGCGGAGGCTATTCTACATAGTTTACGCCTACGTCGTAAACGTGGAATAATGATGTGCAAATGAATGTTTTACATAAACCGCTATCACAAATTATAATGTCGATTAATAACTTTAATAATGTTCATGTTATATTAATTAATAAACTGATCATGTAGTAATTATTACATACTTATCTGTTAACTAAATGGCGTTATTTAGCGTAGCCCAGGGCTGGCGATGTTACAAAAAATCATAAGCTAACGACAATATAATTAATCCTAGATCATACGATATTACGTCCACAAAGAACTAATCAAATATAGGGACAATGTTGAAGATGTTAAGCATTCGTTTATGCTCTTTTGTTTGATCATTAAAAGTTTCTAGAAAGCGATTTTTTATAGTTCCACAATTTTATGAACACCCTATAAGTAGTAAAATTAAGTAGAGTTTGTCGCAGTGCCGTAATCCACTCTACCATTTTGCTAATCGCCTGCAGAGGGCGCGCCGGTCGCTAATGTAAATCCTAATATTATGAACGACGGACGTAGAGGTAATTCTTAAACCATGATAAATAATTATGTTTGTAGCGGTGTAAGTTGCTAATTATGCTGTACAATTGTTAGATGTTTTGAAAACTAACTAGTAATTTGTAAAATATTTACCTACAACGTAAGTGAACACTATAAAAATTATACAATATAATTTATACTGACTGCGAAAGCGGAGGTCTTGGATGCGATTCCAACATCACTCATTTGTTTGTTCCGTGTGTGGGTGTTATAAAAATATCTATATACGTATTACATATATCATATGTATATATGTATATCAGCTGTTCGATTAACATAACACACGCCTTAAATTGCCTAATTTAAAATCAGATAGCCGTGTGTGGAATAGTCACGTTTATTATTGTTATACCATTCAGTACTTTTCAATAATATCGTATGCTATCGATTTTAAAACCAAAGTGAATTGTGTTCTAGCTCTTAGGACTCGAAGTAGTCGACAAACTCTACGGATTTCAGCCGCATGCTCTTGAGAGACAGTCACACAAAACGACGACAAGCGAAACAAAGAACGTATTGAAATTTACGAAAATTGTCGAAGCGGTTTTGGGTTTCATCCAATTGCCATCTCTATAAAGAAAGCCGTGTAAACAAGTTCGTATATAGATTAATTTATTTTCTTTTTGTTGAATGAATTGAATAATCTATTCACTCGATTATATTTAAATATAAAAAATACATTTACAAAAATATTGTTCCTGTATATTTTGTCTTACAACAGGCGTTCAATTACAATTTTATAATAACATTTTATTTATGTTATAATAAAGTATCAGATGGAAATATTATGAATTATATATGAAAAAAATACAACACAGCAAGACAAAACAATTTTGGCGAAAAGGTCAGTTTCATCAATAAAAACCGACAATTAACCGAAAAAATTTAGTAATATTACCCTCGGTGAAAAATACGACCTATTTTGAATAGCTACCAATAAAATCAAAATGATACTTATACATTTTATTTCGCTAGTGTGTTGATAGTCTGAAGTGCACAACTATGTGGGTAAGAAAAATTTGTTACCAAATGTAATTTGAACATAATTCTATCAGGAAACAAAATTTCACATAGGTGTTAGCAGATACTAAGGATATCCGCGCGCTACGATCCTGTAACAAAATGATGTATACAAATTTTCTTTCGCGTGTTAACATGCGAACAGTTTGTGTGTGTGTGTACACATACACATTGTTAATGTTAACTTTTACGGGTACGGGAAACATCGTTACGATATATGCAAGTCACGGCATACCCGGCATGTGTAACCCGCTAGCTCAGCGATACTTAGCTTTCCTTATTTTAGGTCAAATTCATGGATTTTTTCACTGTAATGAAATAACACGAAATACACACTAAGATATTAAACGTTCTCCTAATACCCGTAGGTACGTGGGAATAATTTAAAGCATGAACGGTCGAGAAAATATAGACTCATTTGAACATGTTTTCATTTTACCGTATTTTTTTTTTGTATGGTACAACAGTTCGGTGATTCGGTTTCATGTGTGAGGCATTTCATGTATTCTACATTACGTACATATAAATCGAAAATGCAAGTTTGTTGAGATTATAGAAACATGGAAGGTAGATTGTAGAGTTCTGGAAATTCATAGTCTATGGGAAAACGTTGTAGGGAAAGGTGTAGTATTTTTAACAAAAAACACAAAAAATATATTGCAATTTCGAATAATGAACTGCGTGGGCGCGATTTCAACTTCCGTAACGCAACGGTCAGATTGACCCAATTGGGCTTTTGATACTCCTCACGCCACATATTTTTGTACTACAACGGTTTGTACACGTTCACTCGACTGCAGTTATGCATTTTAGATCAATATCAGTAAGAGAACACTGGCTTTGTTAGCGTATATTTATTATTTTAACAAAATAACCAGTATGCTTTCTCTTGCATACAGCGAAAACTGGGTGAATCAACGAAGACACTTAACAAATTTTGTCATCAGGCGACCCGTGTCATATTAAATTGTTATAACTATAAAGGAAAAGTACGTGAGGAAACTGGCATATTTTAGAGTTATTCATAATCCAGACTTTTTCCAAAGTGTTCGATGTCCAACACACTTTGGTAGCGTATTAGATAGCCTTAATAATTTTCATGTGAGAAACCCTGGGATCAAGAATAGGTACAACGATAAATGGTTGATTAAATCAACCGCTAACTTCGAACACACAGGCGTGCACGCACACGCACACGCTCACGCACACACGCACACACGCACACACGCACACACGCACACACACATACACACACACACACATGCAAAACAGATCGAAGAACATTCTTTAATAAAACACGATACGGACTCGATCGATTGAAAGGCAGACATAAAAACAAAATTGACCTGGAAAGGAGAGTAAACTTCCACCGGAACGTATTCCCCTGTTTACGTAACCTTCGGCGAGTGAAGCGTGCCAAAACAAATGCTGATTCGTATCACAAACAATCAAATATTACCCAACTTTCTGGATGGTTGCGAATTGCTTCGAATAGAGCCAGTTTTGACTTTTATATGGAGAATAATCTAACGTGCAATTCTCTTAGTTTAACTAGCAGCAGTTATGCATATTTGCTCTGCATGTGTGTAGTCAGTCTATAAACTTAAATTATTACTCAGAAAACTATTGCAGTAAATAACGCTGCGATACGAAAAATATTTGCCCGTCTATTATTAGATTTCTATGCAATTTACCTGATGCAAATGAGATTTACCGTTACTCGGTATGGATGAAAAATAAAGAGTCCTAAAACTAATTTTTAGTTGGAGGGAAAATCTAATTACCCGGTGACTTGTAGGCGACCCACTTTGCGATCGCGCCGTTAATAAGAACTTCAACTATTATTCCTTGAAATAAGTTCACATAGTTCGCGATTTACCTTACCAAATAACAGAGAACAGAACTCACAATGATTTTAACTTTGTAATTTTGAATTTATCACGCAATAAACATTGAGGCGCGGCGATGTAGGAACTATAAAATGGTAATTTGCTATCAAAGTTTACGTTCTTGCATTCTGTTATAATATGATAACTAGATGAATTATTCTGCTCTATCTCTTTCGACTACCTTTATACCGTCCTTTCAGAATCATCACCGTAATCATCATAGGCCTCTGTAATCTTCGCGACGTTTTGTTATCCTCTTTTTGAGCTCATCGATTCCATTATGAGCTGTCTTCTCTACGCCGATTGATTCCATAGCACATACCTTTACGCCTTTCGCGTCACCAATATCACGTATTTTACTTCTTACGCAATGTCACTATGCGATAGTACCTACGCGCCTTGAGTCAGCTACCATATCCGCTCTTTCCACGGACAAGGGTTGCCGCGAAGCGTAGCGTTCGTTACGCTCAGTGAGCGTGTGATCGTTTGATTGCGTGACAGTAATCTAGGGTTGAACCGTAATTTGCTTCTGTTAACAAATTTAATTTTTTATTGCTGTTTGTTTTTTTTTTATCGTTCCTTTATTCTTCGTTGGATAATTAGTTTTTTTCTTATAAGCACATCAAAAAGGACAGAATAGATAAGACGAAATGCAAAATACATAGTAGATATAAGATGAATGACCAATTTGTATGTGTAGCTATGTTTAAACTGAGCACATAGTAAGTACATAACATAACTTGAAACGCTTGTGTACCGACAGTATAATAAAGAGTACAAGCTGTAAAACAATTGTGAAATTGTAATCTAAGTAGGATTGCAATTAATAAGTAGAGGTGGAATTTTGCAATTGAAAACTTTTTTATTCTAATTCACAACATAATAAAATCGTAGCTGAGATTTACAGAATGCAATATAATATTATTTTTGGACGGTAGTGGTAACCCTAATCTGAGGTCAAATTTTATGGCAGATCCGATAGTACCTATTTATTAAGCGAAACCAAAATGTTAAGCTCGGGAATAAAAATATTACTAGGATAAATTATTATAATTTTTAGTTACATTTGAGTTTTGCTAATCTTTAGTCGGCGATAGTTTCAATTCGGTCATGAATAGAACGTTTATTTAGTCTAGATAAAAGGCTAATGTTATCGCTTTATAAGGAATACCTTCGTATTTTTTATTACATGTATTTTTAACTAAAAATAGTTATACTCAAAATCATAACTATGATTAAAACATATGAAGATGAAAATTTTAAGAATCAAACTAAACTGTAAATTTTAAAGATTTTAGACTTTTTGTTAGGTCAATTGCAAACTAAATCTTAATATATATATGTATTTCGTGTGTGCGTGTGTATGTCACTGAACTCCTTGTAAAATACTGGACCGATGTTGATGACATTTTTTTATGTGTGTTCAAGGGGACTTGAGACTTTGGATTCACAATTTGGTCCACTGGATTTTTTTTTTCAAATTAATTTTTAAATAGTTGTTGATTTTAGAATGTTTCACATTGGATCCAACAGACTGCGCTACCATCGCACTGTCAAATATCAAACAAGTACTCTCGGCGGTCCGTGATAAAGGTATTCTAGAAAATTGAAATCACTATGCCACGCGTACGAAGTCGCGGACACAGCTAGTTATATTATATATTTAATAGAAAGTTACACGGTATCAACCCTTATAAATCTGTTATTGCTCTCAATTGCATTGTAAGGGGTCGCTTTGGTACGGTTGTAACTATTATTACGAAAACTGGGTCAAAAATAAAACAGTGCTGTTTGCAAACATGAACACTGTAAGCTTGTTCTTGGTGAAGTAACCGTCGTGTAATAGCCGTGCGTGCTTCACACCGGTATTAATTCGTATCCGTAAACCTCTATCTTCGTATACCAAATACGGCGAAATCATTTTGTTATGCCTTTTAAATATTGTTTTCTTGTAAATATGAATCTAGCTATTTAATGTGTACATAACGCGCGCTAGGTGATGTGCCGATCGTGTAACAGTGTTCGTAAATTTTAACGTTTCTACATTACTGCGTGTTTTTAATTACAAATAACTACGTATGCAAATACCTACATGTGTAAATACGTACATGTGTGTAACATAATATTATGTTTGCTGAAGTAACGACAATGTAATAGCCGTGCTTCACATCGATATGAATTCATGTCCGTAAACTTTTACTTTTTACACCAATTATGTCGAAATGACTGATTTATTTCGTATCTTCGATAAAATTTTCTAACTATATGAATTCAAATACTTCATATCAATCGGCAAACACGGAATATGCTGGTACCATAAAGATATACAGTACCTATATAATACAAAGAGCTTGCTTTTTCGAAAACAGCGTTCTTTGAATATCTCAACCTATTTATTACCTTTTTTTATAAATCTTGCCTTTTTCTCAACTTTTGTATCTAAAACTTTAATTGAATTAATTGAATTAACCTTACCTAATTGAATTTAATATTTAATTGATTAGTACGAGATTGGCTATGTTGACTCAAATATAGAACGTTTGGTATGTGAGTAGGTATGTAATTCACACTTCGGTAACGATTCAAAAATTCTCCTTTAGCAAAAGAGGCATTAGAAGAGGTGTTGGTTTCTTTCCAAGGTTGGAAGTCTTACGGCAAGTGGGTCGAAAGCGAACCGTTACAGTTTATAATTACGTCCATTGTAAGCACGTGCAGACTGAAGTAACAGCCATGCATAATAGCAGTGCTCGCTGTAATGACCTCGTGCCCGTGACTTTCACTACGCCCGTGATATCTACTGAGAGGAGATCTTTGGATTAAAATGTATAATTATTAAAATCTGGAAACACGGTAGCGTGTCAGCAAAGTTTTCAAAGCAAAACAGGGATTAGACGAAAGCTATTGTGATTTTACATAAAATTGCATTTGTTTTACAATAGTTGTTTAAATGTAAAATAAATTGTATACGCAACATAAATTCGCGTTTAAAATAAGACTAGCCCACTAAGTATTTTCATCTTAGTTTTCTTAAAAGTAATGTAAATAAAATTATTATTATAAGAAACAAATCGTATATCAAAACTAAATGTTTATGCTCAAAAATGACATTTTAAATATAAAACATTAATTTAATTACAGTTCCTATAATTTTATTGTCAAGTCAAATAAAGTCCATATATAATTTGCTTTGCACGAATAATAAACAATTATTATGAATCAGTGCCGGGTAATTTGAAAAGTTTCCTGCGAAGCGGATTACAGCTGATACCCGGGATTATGACGCGTAATATTATGTATAATTACTATTTGGTCGATTACGTAATTAAAATTTCTGGCATTAATAAAACACGGAAAAGTGTTTAAGAAAGGAAAATAGGAAGAAAGTTGATAATGCGTACTTAAATATCTTTTTAAAATCTCACTTTTCAAATTACTAATCACAGCTTTTTACACGGCTTAAAAAGAGAATTCGCTGGGGATAATAACGCTGGTAGACTAAAAGTTGAAGCGGATCATTTTTAATACTTCAACTGGAGCTAACCTAGTGATCCAGCGCTCACCGAGGCGCGCACACCGAACTCAATAAGACCATTCCACATACGCTACTCCAGCTTAACAATAGATGCACGATATTGATAGTCTCAAGTCTCAATACACTCGAAATATTTTTCAAATTCGGCCTGACAATTGAATGCATCCAGACAGAAGTGGAATGATCTTTTTTTCTTATGGTCTAGATTCGAGGACACATTTATTAGTTTAAAGACATTGCACCTTATACATATAATATGTATATGTATTATATGTGAATTTAGATTTTCTAGTAGTGACTCGGAGTCTGGATGTGTGCCCGGTTCATGGCAATAGGCTCATCACCTATTCCATTGTGGGACTTAAACGTACTCCTCTGCCTACCCCTTAGGGGATTACAGGTGTGATGTTACGTATGTATAACAGACACCGCTAATGATGGTGGAGCTAAAAGTGGTCAAACTGTTTGTATGACTAGTGGTGGTAACATTACTGGTGATTTATACATAGAAGAGAAATATAATCAATATCAGTATGACTTTATGCTTTCCAGAATAGCAATCGTATTACCTACAGTGCATGACAAAAATAATTTTCGTATGCGATAAAAACGCCTCAGACTGAGAGATAAAGTGGATCTTTTTAATTCTTGAACCCGAAGCTAAGCAAGTGAGCCGGCGCTCAGCGGAGCGTACGTGCCGCATTAAGCGAAACCATTCCAGATAATGCCTCTCCGACCAGCAAAGGATATTTATTGGAAGAATCTCTTTAAGGCGATGTGTAAGCTATTGACGTCTTTTCGGTTCCATAGTGCGAATAATATACTTACAGTAAAGTGTCAAAAGTACCTTTTTTTTATTTTTTCATCGGTCCGCCTCGGCTTCGCCCAGGTTGGCCGAATAGCTACGTACTCGTATAATTCATTTCCGACCAAACTGATATACAATTATATTAATTTTTTCGCGCTGTAATTTTATCTACAATATTCTTAAGACATTCAATTAGAGTATTTAGTAAGGAAGACAAATATAGGTATCATCATGACAATGGCATCAAACCGATAATTAGTTCGCAAACATATTATTACACACGTTTTCAAAAGTGGAATCGCAGTGAAAACTAAACTGATCTCTACACTTAATTATAAGCTGGGAAATTTGTCTTAATAGATACTTCAAACCATATTAATAATTGGTTGGATTGGTAATGTTGCTGAAATATGTTTTCGTAATTCAAATTAAATAGCTAGTATGTAGTAGGTATGTAGTACATGCTAATATGATATATGCAAAAGTGTGTGTGTCTGTCCTTTTTGCACGTCAAAACGGAGCGATGTGATTTTTGGTATACTTGGAGATAGTTGAAGGGCTAAAGAGTAACATAGTTTACTTTTTTTAAATGGAAAATATGTTATTTTCATCACGAAATACGTTTAAATCTGCTGCGACCGCAACAACGGTATGACGCGTGAAATACACTCCTTAACCTCCGCGAGCGAAGCCAGGGTTAACAGCTAGTTATAAATAAAGAAAACTTTAGTTTTACATACAGATAACGCTTAGAGATTCATCAAGAATATTCATTTAGTTATTTAAAGCGGATATTTAGCTATTCAGCACCACACTCTGCCAGACGTGAAAAGCGAAGAAGTTATGTTTAAAGTCTTAAACTAAAAAGAGCCCCGTTTTCAGACAGAACGAAAAAAGTTGTTTTTTTTTATATTCAATCCACTTCTGTACAAATAAGCATTTTTGTTTTCTTTCTTTTAATATTAGCGTTTATCTTGTTTAACGACGAACTAACTGAATTGACACCAAATCCTATTCCACTAGCTATATTAGAGGTCGGTTGCATATGTCCATGGGCGGCAGCCACTTGTGACTTCTGCTTGTTCGTTCGTTTGCTACTTTCTTCAGATAAAAAAGAGAAAAAAAAACCATAATGTTTATTTTGTTTAATGGTCTCGCTCTCGTTGTGACAGCGAAATAAGGTGAACACTGGTCACATGTAGGCTGGCTTGCGGTTTAACTAGAAGGCTTACCTTGGGCACGCGCAGAAAGTAAGCCGGGGGAAGTGGGTCAATGGTAAAACTACTACAGTTTGTAATTACGCCGATTGTAACCACGTGTTAGTTGAAGTGCAATACGCCGTGTTATTGGATTGTGCATTCTGACCATTAAAGTTACAATGCTGTTGCAGAAATGCACATTAAACATTAAACTTAATCTTATTAACATTAACATTAAACATTAACATAACATTAACATTAAACATTAACATTAACATTAACATTAACATTAACATTAACATTAACATTAACATTAACATTAACATTAACATTAACATTAAACTTATTCACAGTTTTTGAAGGCAATGACGATATCATTCGTACGTACATACATACATACATATATACCGTCACGCCAGGTTCCTAACGGGGTAGGCAGAAAGCACCATTCGTATGTATTGTTTTGTTTTTCGTCTATCAACTGAATGGTTAATTATTATTGTATAAATTGTGTTTAATCGACATTTTATTATTTGAATATAGCATCTGGTGAATTTAAAAAATGCGACATGAACATAAAATAATTTTGAGTATTTTATTGAGTTCTGAATATGACTATATAATATAAATAATGTTTACTATTATATCCTATTTGATTTTTTAAATTCCGATTATTAGTCGAGGCAGCTACAATCATAATCATATCCAAAGTAAAACAAAATAGCAAAAATCATGAAACCGTTATATTTTTACCGCAACAATTTTCCTTTACAATCTATAGCATGTTATTATAAAATTAAAATCACCCGGAGAAACTTAAAAATAACATAAAATAAAATTTAATACGAAATAGAAATGTAAGAGCAGGAGCCACTCGGCTGAGATTCGCTTATTACAAACTCAACCCATTTTTGTTTGGCCAACCGTAACTGCTATTAATTTTAAAGCATTTCATTCTCGACGAATCGCAAAAGATTATTTTGAATTAGTGCCATGTAATTTGTAAAGTTTCTGGCTCATTACAGCGCGGAGTATTACTGCTATCTCGTTTTTACGAATTTAAAATGTAACCGCTGATTTGATTGTATTTATTTTAAAATCTTACATGTGTGTGTAAATTGTCATATAATAATTTAGTAATAATAGTTAATTTGTTTGT
>DWDX01004810.1:0-11233 GCA_018245675.1 Agara michaeli | reverse complement strand
TTTATGTTTATGTGATTATTTAATGTAGATGCTAGATTTTTCCTCCGAAAGCACCACAGCTATACCAGTTTCTCTTATGAGAAATGAAATGTGTTGTAACTGCATTTGATATAATAGCATGCATTCCGTGGCCTACGTCGTGTAGAATATTCTTTTACATTATGTTAAGACATATTGTAAATATGATTGCATTTAGTTTTGTATAATGATATTACTCGATCTATCTCATACATATTCTGTGGCTCGATAAAGCGATTAATAAACTGGATCGATTAAAAGTACCGACAGAAAAAATGATATCATGATTTTAATTTTGGAGACAATTAAAGGGTCTCGCCGCAACGGAAATCGATCCCCGAATTGTGGCACTGGGTCATATTTTACATGTAATCCTTATATTTAGAGTAATACCAGCTTTTTAGATTGATGTATCTATGATAATTGCAGGCTCAGATACTTTTTTAATATTGAATTAATTTTTTCGTTTTCATATTTCTTTACAAACCTTTACAAACCGAGGTATATGATGCAATCGTGTCTACTTCGACTTCGACTAAGGTTGTACGAGATTGTTTATGAACTGCGATGAAAACTTATAGTAATACAATAGCTATAAAGAAAAAGGTTTATTTCGCTTACGGCCCTACCGCATTACTTATATATATACCCAATACTGACTAAGCTTAGGCTAAAAGAATTGATAAAAAAAATGTAATCAACGATAGTAAAAATAAAACAATTACATCGATAAGTAAGTTGTTGTAGTAACATGTGAACCTTATAAGCTTAACCTCCGCGACGGCGAGTAACGGAAACAAAATCGAATGCAGGAAATACACACTACGGTTATGAAGATTCTCACGATGGCACATTCAATATCAAGTGCTTTAACCACTTTGTGTTTTCAAGTATGCTTAGGGCGTTCTAATCCTTGACCAGACGAGGCACCTACTAGAACCGTCTTGACCGTCGAGGCTTTCATAGCACCGTAAAAGGAAATCAATTATATTGTGTGGAGATCGATAATTGTACACAGGATTTAACACATAAAATCGCAAACAGAATGCAGTAGTCATGGCACGTAACCACTAACAAGACGAGTGGTTCGTTGCGATCATCGTAAATTTTACAACTCAATAAAGTTGTTTTCGACGATCAGTCATTTAATGAAATAGTAATACAATCGATTTGATTACTTTACTATTCAATTAGACAGTTTTATGACGCTTATCTTGAACTTGGGATACTTAAGTGTACAAGATATTGTTCTTGCGGTTAGATGATTTGCACGGCAAATTATTAAGGCAATATATGAAGTATCATTGAATATTGTAATGGCTTGATTTGTAAATGACTATAGCAAGAATGCGGATCTGTTCATCATGGATATTACCGATGATATATTTACCGATTTGTTCTACCTACTTGAGATGAAGTTAACAAAAAACTATTCTAGCGTTTGTTTTTTTGGGATTAAACAACAACTTAATATAATGTCCTTTTACATCTTAGTAATGATTATTCTGTTAAAGATTTTGAATGTAAAAAAAAAAATTTTTTATTACAACTTTTCTGGTCACGCTTTCATAGTTTTAACATGGCTTTGATCTTTTATATTACAACCTTTCAAATCATAATAATTCGGAGTTTTATATTTGTATATTTAAGCTGATACTCAGCGTTAGGCGGTCAGGAATTACATAATGTTTTATGCGCTAGCCACAAATTGCTGTATCATTAACATAAATCGACATAATTATTTCCCAATCGTTTCCGTAGAGCGAAATCAAACTGGCCTTAGGCAAACTTTATACGGAGCAGGTATTTAACGAGCTCACGTTTTAGCTGCAGCTATTATGCACGGTGGGCCGTCTTGACGCGCTCTGCTACTGCTTGAACAACAAGTAATTACATGGAATAGTCGGCAGATGAGATACAACTCGATGAGTTCCGCTCAGTGTGATAATTACGCATATAACTAGACGCTTGTGGAGAAATACTAGCAAATTAGGTAGGTATTTGTTCAACATTCGCTGCAATTTGGATTTGGATGCTTGTAACTTGTAGTTGATTATGTAGTAATTTAAGTTGTTATCGGTAATGAACAGTGTTAAGCGTTTAAAGCCTTTTGAGCGATATAAAAACTGGACAAATTGGTCACCTATCAACCCATACCGCAATCGTTAAGGAGTGTGCCGCAGCACCAGACCTAATGTAATTGAGGGACGCAGCCGTTCTCAAGTATTGAAAGCTATTCGTCTTAAATATAACGAATATCGACGAGGCATAAGTAAATTACAAATAAAGTAAAAAGGAAAAAAAATCTATAAAGCTACACCCCCAAAAGTTCCAAACATTTTTATCTAAACCAAAAATAATATCGATAGGACACAGGAAGCGATTTATTAAAATTTGATCGCTTGATCATAGTGAATAAAAAATAACATTGCCTTTGTTAGCGTTTACCGTGGTTCATTCCCTTATTCCCATTCGCTTGTTAACATTTTTTATTAGCCCTTGAGAAACATTGAGAACATCACAACAAACAAGTGATTAATAGCTGTATGTAGATCTGATAGATGAGTTAGAGTGACACTTGTATTGTGGAAGTCACAAGTCTAACAAAAATATATAAATGAATACATCAATGAATGCTGTTTAAGCTTCTAGATAAGTATTGTACGGTTTTGTTTAATAAAATTACATCAAGAATAAACAATCCAATCATCTCAACATATGAACTTTATAAGAATCACATTCATTTTATAACGTAGAAATACATTAATATTACTGGCTATATTATGATATCAAAATATCAGGTGAATAAAATTGGATCCTTTTTGACCAACTACCATAATAACATACTACATACTACCATTTAGCTAAGTATTCTCTACTCCCTATAATGTTTATGTTCAGTATAATTAGAAAAATTATTGGTACAGATGAAAACGTGCGAGCAAGAGTATAAAATTCTATGTATACAAAATACGGTTAGTACGTGACGTCGATAAAAATGTTACCAAATGGCGGGAAGTTGCGCACTGGGGATGTTTAGTTGTCGTTTTTCAGCAAATAATGTGCAGTTAGATTCAGGCACTCGGGGTTTGCGAGAGGGATATTCGAATCGTTGACGATCTGCCTCTCGTGAGCGGCTTAGACGTCCTTGTTCTCAAGACGTCGCCGCCTGTTTGTCTTCCGTCGTCCGCTTTATGAATATTTCGATCAAACACTCGCTGAAGCCGACACTAGACAGCAATCTCATACTTACTTCTTAGCTCAGCTACAATTGTACTCGTAGACCGAAGACACGAATAATTTTAACTCAGTATTCATAATTCAGCTCTTATCTGTGTTTTGTTGCAGGCAGGGGTTTACTTTTATTTAAGATCGATTACACTTGTTTTTGGGTTGAAATAATGATCACTTCACATCTTGTTATTACAACTTTTACAGAATTGTACCAGCTTCGGCAGTACTGCTACTAATTTCCTTTCACGGACAATTAAGTTCAAAAAATAGCTAATAATCCGTCTTGCCACGTGCGCTGTAAACAGCGATACAGTAAATGTAATTCATTACATCGATATAACATATAGTTCCTACTTATTATTATACAAACAGGGTACTAACGGGTAAATTGCAAATAAAATAAATTTACTTCGATATACTAATAAATGCATTCCGCGCGTTCGAAGTCTTAGGTAGACGGTTGTATACTTATAAAAGCTTTTAAAAATTTTGTCTCAAAGACCTGAGTGTAAAATAACTTACTCCTCAACTACTACTATTAAAATACTCTCCAAATGATTTTTAATCTAGTTACTATCTTATTGGTGTTAAGGAATGAGATTTAAATAGTGGTAGTGTTAAAGTATAACCGTCTATATTTTCAATAAATTACATCTCAAATGGAAATGTCGCCTAAGTGTTTACGTACATTCTGGAGTATACAGGTTCCATTTTATAGGATTGAAATCCCGTAGCACGAATGTTTCAATCTTTGCATTGATCGGATTCACAAAGTTGTATTACAGTGCGTTATGTGTGACAGTATTTTGTATTTCAACTTGAAATAATATAAGCACGCCTTTTTGAACTCTTTGATATATTGTTCGTAGCGTTAGTGCTACGATCGCCGGTTTTTCCTTAATAAAAAATTGGCAAAATTAACTTTACATCAAGCTTACAAATTTGTAACATAAAAATGCAATGTTATAGAATTAAGTACATTTTTTATTTAAAAAGTTTGGGGCTCGTCCGGGATTCGAACCCGGGGCCTCTCGCACCCGAAGCGAGAATCATACCACTAGACCAACGAGCCATGTGAGGGATGAGTTAAATTATGCATCTGTACCGCATGCACTGTGCGAGAAGGCTTAGACGCAGTGATTTATTTTTTAAAGTCACCTAAATCTTGGTAGAAAAGAAGTTACACAAATCAATGGACATGATAAATAACAAAGAAGAATTAAGTACTTATCTTATAAGAAGAATCCTTGATTTACTTTCTAGAAATGTATAGATATTTCACAAAACCATGTTTTAAACTATACTATTCCGACTTCCCACTTTTTTGGAATAATAGGATATGATGCTATAACTAGTGAACAAAGACAGATAATAATTTATCATTAGTGTATAAATATTCAAAAATGTGTCTCTTGTGGTTTTGCATATTACTTACTAAATATGAAGATACCTGGACGGTAGACCGTCACATTGCTCCGGAACATCAACATTACACGGTTCTTTTTAACATAACAATACATCGATACAAAATATGACAAATATAAAATCCGAAACGTGTTATTTATAATACTCATATGTTAACTCATTCAATAAAAGATTAAAGGTCCCTACGGGTCTGTTCCAACGAGCGAGACTAAATCTCGATTTAATCTTATTAATAGACTTGTAAATACTGGATACATTTCATCAGGTCAAATAAAGCATTTTTCTTACGCTTGTCGTGTGGCTACGATAAGTATAATCTATAGGTAATTAGGCGGTAATATATTGAGCTTCGATGTTTTCTGTGTCTCATTAATGGAACATTACTCTTGCTTTACGGATTTGACTCGGATCGCATTATTTGTAATGAATACGACTAATATTGATACCGAAATGGTAATATTACACTATTGTAGGAGAAACATTACAAAAGTATGTTTGTAAATATGTAATCTTTTATCCGATGATTGCTCTAAATATGAAGCTAACGTTTTTTGAATATTACACAGTTTTGGATATGTTCTTGTATGCTCCTCTATGATATATTTCACTAACGGAGTAGGCAGAAAGCACTGAGTACCAAATGTCTCTATCCTCGTACACATAACAAGCTTCTCCTACATACAACACATCCTCTAAATACACTCCGGTTTCATACGACTTACCTGTATTCAATGCTGAGATTATATTTATATCTCCACCGGCTAAGTCCAGAACCATGTTTACATCGGTTTTCAAAGTCATCTAATATGCTAGTCTATTAAAAGTATTACACGGCCTTTTCGGTAAGTCTCCGGTTTGTTCATATTGCATACGCCTAGGGTGTCTCCTTAGATAGCTTTGTAAACTTTCGATGCCTGCTTTAATTTGATTTGAACTCCACATGTCTGAATTACGAAGCGGAAATCTGATCCACTAAGCCATCATTCTCAGTCGAGACTGGTGTTCTTAAATATGTAAATATTTTTGCAATATAAGTTTAGGGTTGCAAACGAGCGAACATCTCTTTCATTAGACTTTTTAAATTACCAAAGATGCAATCACTAGATTGGATTTGGAATTTTAAGTTTAAGCATTCAAAAGATTCTATTTTCAGCTAGAGTTAATTCCAGAACGAAGCTAGTGGAAAACCAATTTAGCGAGGCTTTCGATATAAACGTATAGAGCTTCGAATTAAATTGAGCGTTGTGAGTGCATCCGACATAGTGGAATACTATTCGGTGGTGATGCCATTCGCCTATCTGCTCTTATTACGTCACATTTGGATGAAAGCCATATAACGGTCATATTGTTATACGGTACTTGCGTTTGCACCTAAGTTGGTACACACTTGAAAATCAACCGTAAAATTTCATAAATAAAGTTCTTATTGGACTGTGCGATGCGTCGTCATATGTGATGTTTCGGGAATATATCCTGCGCTGAGCCTATAAGGTCCCTGAACTTTGTCGAAGCCTATTTATATGAGGGCCGGTGACAAGATTATGACAAGTTAATCCGATTGTTAATCTCATGATTATTTTCAGCGGGGATGGCAGGTTACATTGAAACATATTTTCAGTTGGTACGTTCGTTACAAAGCTTTGTAGATGCTTTGCTTTCCAAACTATGTTGTCTTTAACATTACATATAAAAAACTATTATTCGCTCAAAACATGATGTGTGAAAGTCGGTTAATGCCGGCTGGTTCAGGAATTTTGTCTCGGAAAATTTTCAGCAACAAAATTATGTCATTACTGATTGCTTCTGTACCAATAAAGCCGCAAAAATTACAACTAATCATTGCATACTGACAATTATCTTTACTTTTTAATTAATTCGTACATATTTAGCTTTAAACAATATATTTTACAGAACCCTTTCGTTGTCGGGTTAAGTAACCGACTGCGGTGTCACCGGCTCCCGTCGTCAACTAGCGGACGGAAAGATGGCAATTTTGGCACGGATTCGAACTGCACACACATCGCACCGCACTGAAATTGCTCGCTGAGATGCTCCACTACCATATTTCATATGGCTTTCGTACATTTCGTTGAGTGTCATACGTGTTGCAGTATATGTTTGAAATACGTTTTTTTAAGATGTGCCTCAGTTGTTACATTTCTTAATTTTACATTAACTTACAAGTAAGAAAATGTTGTGAATTTTTACGAAATTTGAGTAATGATATTGTTATTACATATTTCATCAACCCTATCCTTTGTAATAAAACTTCAACCCTAAAACTGACCACAGACCGACAATGGACTGCAAATTTTTTATCAATAATGATGGAAAATGTGGTAAATAGCGTAAAATAATGTTATCTTTTACAAAAAATACGGGCTCGTCCGGGATTCGAACCCGAGGCCTCTCGCACCCGAAGCGAGAATCATACCACTAGACCAACGAGCCATATTAGGGGTAGTTTAAATTACGAATCCGTATCTCATACTGAGGAAAACTTTTGGGGAAAATTAGCTTTGATCTAGACAAATACACATTTAAGGGATTAAAAATTTAAGCAGACGTTATTTTCATTAAGTTTTGACGTTATTTTCAATGCAGCTCTAATAAATGATATAATATTTGAGCTTTGGTTTGTCCAAGTAGTAATACGTTATTAATATCTTGTCAAAAACAGCATTGTAGCATTGCTGAAAATGTACATTCATTATAACATTGAACGTCTTTCACGATAAGACATCTTTGCAGTATACTTAATTCCTACCAGTTTGTTTATATCTCACTGTTAATATGCACTGATAACCTGTTCACCACATCTGTATAATTATTAGAACGTGCCCTTAAAGACATTGATGAAAGTAGAAGGGGGAAGGCAGCTTGTCAGCATCCTTACCCTGTGGGAAATCAGTGAGTATATATATATAATGAGTGTATGACTGGCCATTTCGTATCGTGCACAAAATGCAAAAACAACTGCAACCGCATAATCCCCTGTATTTCACGAAACATGTAATTGTCGTCGTGTGCCGTATTGCGAGCTTTATTGCCCATATCAACTTTGGTTTTGTGCAGTTACTGTATCATGAAATTATTATTTGACGGCGTATTAACTTGGCGGTTTATGATCGTTGCGGTCCCCACTTGCTTTATGTCATTCTGGCAGTATAACACACAATAATAACGTTATAAAGTTAACAGTGGCATTGTAGTATCTGGATTTAGGTGAGTACTATTCATGTCATCACAAAATCGTTTAGTAGAAAGCAATGGAACCTTGAAGACTGTCTTTTTTAAGGCTTTTCAATGTAGCGAACACTTCTGTCCAAAGTCCAGTTGTAGTAGCATGAGCTTGACCTCTTTTTGCCGCTGAGCAGCAATGCTTGAATTGCATATTTCTCTTGCATATGATAATCAAAAACACTAAGACACGGTTATTTTCACCTAGGCGCGTGTAACTGATTTCATGAAGTAAACTAAACCTGTAGATTTTAAGTATAGTACTGATATACCTCGAAACAATGAGTTAGTTTAAAGGGACATCTCTATTCTAAAGGAACGTCAACTGTTGTGTCTGGCAAAAAGGTGCTTATTATGAAATCGAAATTAAAGAAAGTGCAATCTGGTCAGCCAATGAATAAGTGACCACTATGGCTAGTTCATTTTTAGGGAATTCATTATATAGAATAGCGAACAAACAAAGACACAAATAGAGTTGTAGGGGACATACGCAATGTTAGCACCAAATATTGTAATTGTATTATGTATATTATTGATCGAATTTCATATTACAACTCAAAATAATTATAAAGTCACATTAATTTGTCGGGTCCGATATCCATGAAATGGTTGTTTTTGCAATACGTAACACTTCAATGACTTTTTACGAGCGTGCATTAAATTGAATGTATGCAAACGACACAGGGAGCGATTCTCCACAGATCCACCTCGCGCGGCCCTCTCCGGGAATGGTTACAAAAGAGATGGCCAGCTAAAATGACGCTTCTTGAAAAATATTCATAATTGGGGACAATTCCGCACACGGCTATCAGGTCCCAAATTAGGCAATTTAATGCCTGTGTTATGGTAACCGGACAGCTGATAAACATACATATGTATATATATAGTTATATAGATATTTTTATTACGACCAGACACAGACCAAACAAATCACACAAATGTTTGTCCTGTGTGAGAATCGAACCCACCATCTCAGATTTTGCAGGCAGGGTCTCTAACGACTCGGCCACGAAACCAGTCAGTCATATTGACATCAAACTATCGAAATAAACACAAATATGCGTTGCAGTATGAATATAGTAGGTAAAAGATTTCCTGTCCCATAAGATGAGTCTTCTGAGGTATGTGAAATCTACCAAACCGCACTTAACCAGCATGGTAGACTATGGCCTACATCACTCACTATGAGGGAAGACCCGATCCAGCATTAGTCCAATAAAAAGGGTGGAAAATATAATCCTATCTATGTATATTATCGTAAGCGTTTTAAGAAGGTTAACGTACGTAGGTCTACAATTATTAACAGGTTTAACAGTAAGCGCTAATTTAGCGCTGCGAGAGCACTCCGTGATTGCGCATACAGTACACGATTAGCAACATGTTCGCTAAGTTATACCGCTTCAGGAATGCCAGCTCACATTGTTTTCTGTATTCTTCATAAACTGTGTATAATAATGACTAAACTCTGTGTGCAGTCCCGAGACTAATAATGGAACTATTTATTTAATAGTTTATGTAAACAGTAACAATGGGAAAGTATAAATCATCATCGATCATGAGCTACTACTAGTGCACTAAACGTAGGCCTCATATAAAGCGCGCAACTAGAAATCGTAAATTAAACATAAGCGATACAGAAGTAAATAGTACAAAGGTAGGGTTTATCTTCTTTCAGGAGACGTACGATTGGAAATATGGTAAAATATTGGTAGATATGTTCTGTGTGTGCGTGTATTTGTTATCTAATTATATAGAATATTATAAATGATAGTAATTGATAATGAAATGTTTTTGCCACTTTTCTTGAAAGTTTTTATATATAGAAATCGCATGTAGAATCTCATCCTTTCAACGCAGAAAGAATTGGTCAGCAATAGCTTTAGGTATATGATATTAAGAATTATTTTGAAGAGCATGACATAACACAGTAGAACATGAATTATTCTTTTTTTGTTAGGTATATTTAGCACATACCTATTCATTTATTCAAATGAATAAGTCGGTAAGTATGCTAAAAATATACGAATGTTTGTTTTGTGTTAATGACTAAATATTGTTGTAAAATAAATTTTAATTGAATATATTGGTAAAACCCTTGCGAAGATGTAGGGTTAAAACTTGTTTTTTTCAACAATACGGTTATTTTTTGTATATTCACGACAAATGACGCTTACAAAATTTATGTAATCTTGTATTCAATAGTTGTATCACGCGGTGTATTCAGTTCTATACAAAAATGCCACCAAGAAGGTTATAAAGATTAACTTCCTACCTATTTGCCTTAATGGATTGCATTAATTTCGGAGATAGCACACGCGGTACGCGTTCAATAAAGTGAATCTACCATTACAGATATGTCGTCAAGTTCTGTGATTGAACGTGAATTTATGGTCAGTTTCTACCGTAAAACACGTCGTCGGGACTTTATGTGTTTGCACCACGGTTTCTCGTCGACGGGGAAATTTTATATATCGCTCGTTTTAAAATCACACATCAATTTGTTACCGTTGTTGGTGCGTAAGTCTGAATTTACGTGGATATGTTTAATACCTTACTTTACCTATAAAATAGATAAGTGTGATTGTTGGTTCACAGGTAAAGTTTTAGGCTACGTCTTAAAGCGCATTAAAATTGTTTAAATAGATATTTTTGTCGTTTTTATGCAATGGATACTATTCATAACGTTTACTATGCCCCTGGAACCTGATTTACATAAGGCTAAGTGCAGATCCCAATGAAAGATAATAATTCCATTTTGAAGGTAGTTAATGTACGAATGGAACTGTTTATGTTTCGAATAAAATAACATATTTACGAGATTGACACGTCGAAGTCGGCATCGATTGTACGTTGCCAGTCAATGACTGTCGGTTTAAATCAATCATACTGTCATGCTCTGCTTTATTGCTGACCCTTATTGCAGTGCGGTTAAGAATTATTTTCGGGCGAATTATGGTTTGAATGGGAAGAATCTTAACGGGATTTTAAATAATGAGGTACCCAACTGCATGGCAGCTACCCTTATCGATGACCCTGCGTTTAGATAATCGAACTCCATTTCTGATATCATTCGTAAGACCAATAGATAATCCGTCTTCCTTTATCCAGTGCCATACCTCGTATTCATATAACACAAACAGGTAGGTACCTAGTACGATAAATTACTTGTTTACTATTTCTACATAAGAAGCAATTTACACGGTCGATATCCAATTATTTTGAGAGTTATATATGTAAAGAAATGTAACATCACGCCTGTAATCCCCTAAGGGGTAGGCAGAGGAGTGTAGTACACCCCCACATTTCACCAGTTACG
>DWDX01004809.1:0-11233 GCA_018245675.1 Agara michaeli | reverse complement strand
GCCGCAGCACCGCGCCGGGCGGCTGTGTTGCGACAGCGCTATTACCTCGATATCTGGGTCGAGCGGAGCCGCAATAACTAATACGTTTCGTCCCTCAGTCATATTTGTTTATTTGCATACATTATTACTCTTTATTTATTTACTGTTTATTATTGTTTGTTTTATTAGCAGTGATAGCCTAGCGGTTTGAATTTGATCTGGGTTCAAATCCTCGCGCGCACCTCTGTCTTGTCACGTGCGTTTTATAACTTAAAATGTAAATATTATCATTTGCTATAAGGGTAAAGGAAAACGTCGCGAGGAAACCGGCACACCTTAGATGTGTTATAAAGTATATAATATTTTCTGAGATGTGTTAAGTCTACCGATTCGCACTTGGCCAGCGCGGTAGGCTTTGCCCTAAACCCTCTCGTTACGAGAGCGGACCCGGTCCAGCTGTGGACTAAAAAAACGATCGAAAGAAGAAAGTTATGAAATAGAAGTTGTATTGGTAGCAAAGATATAGATAACTTTAGAACAGCAAACCTGTTTGTATTTCCGTAAACAATCCGCAGCACGGCCCGCGCCCGCCACAGATTAAATAATATTTGTTTTAGGACCTACATTCGTGCTTATTATTAGCATACAGTTTATTTTCGGTTGTGTTATTTTCTTTCATGTGTGTGGTGTAATATATTTTCGTATTCCAACATATAACTTTGTAATTGCTTGCTTTATGGGATTCGGTCTAGCGGCTCGAGACTTGACCGCTAAACCCGAAGTCGTGGGTTCGATTCCCACACAGGATAAACATGTCTGCGATGAGCGCATTTCTTTGTTCTGTCTCGGAATAATAAAAACGTATATATAAGTATTACGTAGAATGTTTTTCGGCTCACAATCAGACAAGGGTTTGAGGAATTGTCCCGATTATACCTCGTTTCATTGTGAGTTCGGTGGTGTAGCCCACTGTACAGTTCTGATGTAGAATTGTGGAGAAGCGGGCTAGAGGCTACCGCGTCTGGGGTAGCCTTCAAACCGGTTGGCGACGATGCTAACAGTTACCGAACGATAACCAGTTGGTTTGATCTGTTGCTGTGTTTTCCGAAGCACATAACCGCTTTACAAATTTAGCCACTGCTACTTAGATCAGTTTGTAACGGAAATTACAGTGAGCCTCAAATTGAAATAGAGCTTTGCATGGCAGGCATTAAAAGTTTGATTCTTCGTGGAGTTTCTTTCTGATATAAATTTATTTTAGTAAACATAAACTCTCTTATCTCTGAAATAATAAGGAGAACGAACTTATTTTGCATCTAATGTATAATGTTGCAATAGTTACAAATAAACTGATGGACCAGACAGAGTTCCGCGTAATAATAGTAACAGGCAATGTAAAAGAAGCACGGGGCAATATTCCGATCTATCAACGTATTTAATTGTAAACGCTATCTCTGTACGTGATGGAATAATAGCTTGAAAACTATTTAAAAGTAAGTTCACACGCCAAAAATAAATGGCACAATAGGATTTATTTATTCCGAATTGACCGTGTGCCAAGCCGCAGGTGTCAAATCTATTGTCTATGGAAAAAAAAATAAAAAAGAATAAATAGCGTTCGGATACTTCGAAAGAGTCATTGATACTTAGAACAATAAATATTACCCGTTAAAGATGTTTGTGGGAACGCGTCGTAAATTCTATGAAATGTTTAGTGAATGGACACGTAGGGCCGGCGGGCAGCGCGCACTGCGTAGTTTCGATACTACCGACTGCATAGTATTATTCATGCACTCTCCGAATGAATCACTGGCGCAGATACTTGTGTTGCGCTAGTAACTTGTACGACACAATTATAGATTCTATCGTTAGGTGCGTACTTCACTTTTTGCAAACTACGGGGTTATTTGTGATAATAATTTATAACTTTAATACTTTGCCATATAAATAAATATGTTATTTAAATTGAAAAAAGAAATTAGCTTTAAATTGAACTTGATATTTTAAATATAGTGAGAGCAAACCAGCAGTGTACCGATAAATGAACCGGAAAATCAAAATAGTGATTTGTTTATGGGAATGCACACCTAAGGGCGGCTAAGCCCGCCCGCAAGTCATCAAGGCTGGCGACTTATACCACATGTGCAATTAGTCATCACCTATTTATTTGATATTCCACGACTCTACTTACAGTGTTTATTTTGAACAAAAAATAGATAACAAAACACTAAAGGAATTAGGGTGCGTTCAGGTTGTTTGTGTGTTCAAACGTATAGCCTGCATCGGTTTCCCACGGTGCCTGCTATCTTTGACAGCGCGCTTACAATAAAGCACGGAATTCAAAGAAAAAATACCACTAATCAATTCGATAATTTTGACTTCAGCATTCAAACATACTGATCCTAAGACGCTCTGAGCACATGTAACATTTTCGCTAAACACTGTATTAATATCTTAATTCCATATTTTGTCCTCATTCATAAGGATAACTAAAGATGGAACATCTGTTTTGGATTGGTACGAGATCCGGTAAACGGTCCGGTAATCGACAAGGTAGGCTTTCAGTTCTTTTAGTATACTGTATTGTGTAGTTAAATTAAACTAATGCGATAGTAAAAAGCTAATATAACAAAGAGGTGACGATAATGGCCGTTACATCTGTTTTGACTTAGCATGGATTAGTGTTGCCATATAACGACAATACGCAGGTAACGTTTCTGAGAAGCAGTATAATTATTATTGTATACCTTGTTACCTATATTAGCGTAATTGGATTAATATTATTATCGGTCCCGATCCTACTGTTACCAATGAATATACAGTTACAGACTTTATCTAGGTTTTGCGATTGTGTATCGACGGCATGGGCTACTTACTCGTATATCTGCTGCTGGCTCGATTGCTGCTTTTTTGACATAAAAGAAATTGAAAATCTTAAAAATATAAGAATTGTAACGACTGGTCTGAATCAGAGGTCCTCGTATCCATTCCCGCCAAAGACAAACATTTGGGTGATGAGCAAATTTGTTAGGACCCTGTCAGTGTAACAAAAATGTCTATATACGTCTATGAGAATGTTCATCAGCTGTCAGGTTACCACAACGTAACATTTCATCGCGTATTTTAATTATTATTATTATTATTTGGAAGCTAATTATAAATTTAAATAGGTCGATGTAGTGCGGATTAAATATGGAACAGAGGAAGTAGCCGTTAATGACGTTTTTCCGTAAAAAATATATATATTAGTTAGTTGAATAAATAATGGTACATTAATTGTCCACGTTGAACGGTTTTCCTATAATTCTTATTATTGTCGTGCATTATATTCATGTTATTTTTGCCTTAAAAGTGAAATTCTGTGTGTGTTAATAAAGCCGTGTGCGTGCAACAAAGGCGGGCCGCGGTTGCACTGCGTGGAGCTGGTTTTCCTTTAAGTTTAATGTAATAATAATATTATATTATTCACAAAATATTATAGTCGCGTCAATCAATTAAGTTTTCACGTCCACCTGAATATTTCTTTTGTAAGATTTACAACTTTTTATAACGATGATTGCATTATGGTATGTAGGTATATTTTTATACCGATAATAATTATAATATAAAGGGATTTTACTTTATACTATTCCGTGTGTACCTTCTGCCGCTATTAGTAATAGTAAGTCGCTATCAAGATATAAATTTTAAAGCGCTCTTTGGAAATACGACTGACGAATGTTTCAATCACATAGGTAAGTACGCGATTCGGACACGTAAGGCACTGGAGTTTGTTTGTGACAGTTTGGTATTGATTATGAAATCTTGTCGAAGTTTTCAACTTGGTGTGTTAGCAGCCGTCATGCCGGCAGCATATGTGGGTAAGCAGAGAGGGCCGACTACAGACTTGACGTGCTTCTTCTACATTCATCATTGTGTTAATAAATACACGCCGATTTCAAAGACTCTTGACATATTAGGTCAAGATTTGTCACCAACATGGTCATCGACACTCGCATTGTATATCTGTTTTGTCGTTCTTTCATCACCCATTCATCCTTCATTCATCATCCCAATCATTGGAAAAGCTCTGACTCATTTATACAGCAATACTTGTAATTTTAAATTCGAAACAACACCACAAAACCACATTCGAAAATGAAAATATTGACAAGAAGCTTATATTATACGACTTGCGTGTCCAGGGTAAGTGCCTGGCCACTCTTGTAGCGTAAATCGCCCTCAAGCCGTCACTGTAACGACGGCGTTGCGTATTGCTCAGATACCGGTTGCGCTTGCACACGTTAATGTCTAAACCTAACACCATTAGCGTATTGAATCAACGCGGCGGATCTTTCGAGCGCGTGTTCAATGGCTCGAATCAAACGTGTGTCATGACGGCTCACTGAAAATTTAGCCCAATTCGAGCGTAGGAAGGCGAGAATCATTCTTTATTTTCGTTTAGACGCGTCTCGTGGCGCCAACCGTGAGATCAGTCTATTTACTGTATTACCCGATGCTATTTGTGGTGGTTACTAGAGATGGACTTTTGTATTGTTTCACTACTCGGGTCTCCTCAATGAGACCGTAGGCTATAGTCAACCACGCCTGCACAGGAACGGATTAGTAGATTTCGTACACCTCACAGAATATTATGGCGAGCTAAGGTGTGAAGGTTTCCTGGCGATGTTTTAAATATTACATTTGCAATGTTGTTATTCGAATGCAATTGGCCGGGATATATGGAACTGCGCTGAAGAGGAAGTGGGCGAGCGGTGGCGCGAGGCACGGCAATCAAGCAATCAAACAATCATGCAGATAATACGACAATCATTCAATGGACGCAGGCGGGACGCGCGTGGCGCCGCGCGCCGCCACATAGCTACTGTGCGTCTTACCCCTAGCTCTTCAATCAAATATTGCTGGCAACTGTTTTATCATCCTACTGCCGGGCACGGGTCTCTCTTCGCTCCTCACCGCGCTACTGCAGTGAGGATTGGCGAGTGTGCCTCCAGTGAGGCGTAGTATTGTTAGAACAATTTCGTAAAATCAAAATATCAATATCGACTTTTTGTAATTACGTTATAGTTTTTTAAATTATCGACGTGTAAGATTGTAAACGGTAACCGCATATAAAATGTAATTGAACGAGTTCGAACAAGGTCATATTCGGGTGTCGTGCCATTAATTTTCTAATTGTCAATACCGTTACGGGTTACGACAAAATGACACGTTCGCTCCTAGTTCACAAGTGATTATTACCAGTACGGTGTTTACTGCGAACAGCTGGCTGCGTACGAAATGGCTACACTAACCACACGTTACGGTAACCGCCGCTGTCATATCGACATCTGTCCCTTAATTATGAGTATATATGTATTTTAGCAAACGCAAGTATCTTCATTTCAAGTGATCTTAACGGAGACGCAAATGGTCTTCGCTACATCGCGGAGTGTTTTTGCGGAGTGTTCGTCAGACTGTTTTTACTAGTAAAAATCTATAGAAACCAGGTCTAGACCTAGTACTATTATCCATTAACCCTACAGCCAATGAACATTTGTGTTCCAAAAAATGATATCGAAATACATGCATATATTCATTTATAATATTTCAAATATAAGCTATGTAGATTTTAGATAGATATTTCCTTACATATTTCAAAGTAGCAATGTACTCGATTGCTTACTATAAGTACTCACAGGTTTACCATTATTACAAAAAAGTTGTTCCTGCATCACATATTGAAAGCAAATCGGCTAGCGTACTTTGAGAATCAAATTATTGATGAATCATAACATGCTCATTGTTGGATTCCGATGCATATGTCCGCCGCGGAAAAAAAAGAAATGCACTTTTTTGGCGGGAAGTTACAAGTCTACGAGACATTATCGTTTTTTAGTACCGATATTATATATTATATAGAGATATGCATGCATTTTTTCATGAACGTCATATATTTTTATAGTATCGTCCATCGGCGTTCGACGCCCTTCAGTATATGCGACTTCTTCAGCCAGTAACCAGTTCACATACAGAGTGGCACTTGGAAAGTAAAGTGGCATTGCGTAATATACAAGGTGCTTCGTCAATCCCTAGGCAGTGATAGCCTAGTGTTTTTTCAGCATTGTACATAGATCATGATAAGTTATGTCGATCCGTAACTTACTTATAAATGATGATTCTGGGAAAGGACCCTGGGAAAGTTTGCTTTCAGAAGATATTCATTAAGTAAGAAGTCTATTTTTAGACAATGAGTGATGAGCATATGAACTTGCGTATCTATTGCCTCAAGATAATCTCATTAGGTAATCGACCGTGTCTCATTTTCATCTCGTATCACCGTGTTCATGACGGTGACTCACCGCGGCCTTGTCGCATTCCGATGCACTTTTCCACCGAGATACGGAAGTTAATCGGTATTTGACGAATTCCGAATTTTAACGAATGAATCACGACATTAAATCGGGAAAGTTTTTGATTATGCTGAAGTGGTAATATGGAGTAAAAACGTGACGAGGATAACGCGTTTTCATCTGTAAGCAATATTTGGAATATCTTTAATAATTACTTTCATCATCATCATATCGGCCTTGCAGTCCCTGCGATATAGGGATCTCCCAAGGTGTACCACAACACCCGGGCAGCCGCTGATACAATCCAACCATTATCACCCGCCTTCTGAAGGGCGCTCCCACGTATTTCCCATACGTGGTCTTTACGCGAGAACGCATTTGCCCCAAAGGCCATCGGTCCTTCGACATATATGTGACCAGCTCGCTGCCACTTCGGCGTGCTAATTCTTTTAGCCATATAGGATTCCTTAGTTCTGCCGGATATCTACATTTCGGGTGTTACATCGCAGAGTATTTTAATGTAATATTCATTTACTCTATAAATGCCTGATGGCATTGTCTATCTGTCAGTCCTCGGTGGTGATGAGAACTTGTGGTGGGCGAAATAGATATGAAAAAAAGAAACAATTAAAACACGCCAGTAACTTACATAAAAACCCGACAGTACCGCTCACGTCCAGCCCGCGACGTTTCGTCACGAGCGTCATGCTAATCTCTTCATTACAATAACTGTATATTATTAACTGCATTTGCAGCGGGTACCTACAATTTAATTATTCAATGTAACGTTCCCATCGGATCTTTTATTAATTTTTCATACATTTTCTCACAAATAATATTATAGGTATTACGTTTCTCATATACTTGCTCAGTATCGCGAAATTAAAATGAACGTTCTAACGGAATATGTTTAAGCCGATTTTAAATATGAGGATTAAACCTCCAAAAGGGACGACCGCCAACTTGTATCTGGTGTTATGGTTAAATTCATATTTCAATTTAATTTTTCTTTATGTAGTTCGTATGCTAAGTCTAAGTCTAAGTCTTCGTTTCAACCTTAAACTTCAAGTCAAACATTTCATTTATCCCTAGCGATCCATTATTGGATATCATTTGTTTTATCTGATTTCGTTCGAACCAAACCTGGTGCCATCTGAATATTCGGCTTTTCAAGTAATCGTTCAATTTCTTCAAGTCATCGGTTCTACACGACTAACGGGCTGCTTAATATATTGCTTTGTTTCTAATAACATAGTTTGTAATTATTGTTCGAAGTATATTTGAAATATATACCTAGCGAAACCGTCGATAGAATTATAAAACCCATTGGATTTATTAGAAATCATTGCTGTTCAGCTTAGGACATGTTAAGTTCTACGCAGTTTCAACTAATAAAATAATTAAGTGTTGGCTGTCATAAAGATAGGTCGAAAACACATATGTAACTTAAAAATTTTAAAAAGATTTATTAGTAATGTTTCCATCGTCACATTTCCCGCGCTGTCAGGTTGACAAGATGCGAGTTGAGTCATTTTCGAACGTCCTTGTCGACGGCCTCACTGTACCACGGTTCCACACTTGTACTAGCAGTGCACTCACTTGGAACCTTGTCACACATGACGCATGTATGGTTCGGAATTTGCACAAGAATTTTTGCAATATATTGCCCACACGTTTGGAAAACGCAATAATTAATATTCTTTCGATGTGATTCGAATTCCTTATACGTAAAGTTAATAAGTATATTATGCTTAATTATTAAGTTTACGCTTTGGTTATTAAAATGTTATTATATTATTAGACCGTATTTGATTTAAAATTAAACACGCAATGTTTCAAAAGGCAACACGCGAAGGTTTTTATTGTTTGTAATTTATAAAGTAAACTAATTCATTAATCGTATCTCCTAAATCTAAGCTACGTTATAAGCGATATGTAAGTGGGTGCAGCGGGAGTTGCGCTTGAAACTCACTTGTGTTGCGACTGATGTGATGTACGCAGAAGCTTATGAACTGTTCTATCATCAACCTTTTTATCGTTTCTCTGTTAGAATGAAAAGTTTCGAAGTCATAGCCTGCTACGATAGACATGAAGACTTCGGACGCCTAAGATTACGGAGATCTCTAAAGCGTGAAGTCTTCCTCACAACGTTCTCGTGTTCTATTATAGCCAGTGATATGACAACGTAACCCACCCACAGATCTATAGTATGAGAGGTAAATTCCAGGTGTTCGAACTCCAGACTTGCGGAGTGGAAAGATAAAACCTGATAATAATTTACCCGTTGAACCGACCGGGTGATCGTTTAAATGTTTATATACCTATCTTATATGTGTTTGAGTACTTTGTCCTGTAATAATGTAAATAATTGTCGCAGCACATACAGGCTGCGCAGTGGACTCTGACCTGTGCTCAGCGCGCCAGTCCTGACGGCTTTGTGTCGCATATTATTCGATACACAAACAACATCGATATACCGGTAATATCTAGCCTTTATTACGAATACATTTATTATGATCATTACGATTATTGTCCCTCACGGGTACGCACAGCGCACCGAGTTACAAATATACGCCAATTATGCATTAGTTAACTACAATTTTGGGAGTACATTGACTGTAAGCGACACCTTTAATGACTATATATCGATCTGTCTCAGGTCTTGGACTGCTTCTCTTAGGTTAGGTTTTATAAAAATACATATTTTATATACGTCTTGCGTGTATTAATAAAGAGTGATGTTTTAAAAGAAGCACGCCAGGTTTGTAAGGTGAGGTATTAAGTGTAATGATGTAACAATAAGAATAAAATATACTATTTTCATTGAATTCAATGAACGAACCTCAGTAGCATTACGTGGTCTGTGAAACGTAATTTAGAACGTCATACGATCGATCCCTAGCGTGTTTATCTGTTGATTACAATCGTATCGGATAAACGTGTGAAAAGTCGAAAAGCTGTGCGTCCAATGTTTAGTTGAATAAGTGTGTTTGTTGAAGAGGGCGCGGGTGGAAGTGCAGAGCAAACGCGCGTCCAATCAATACGGCGGCCGCCGCCTGCAACCCGACACCCTGCGGTCGCCGCAGTGGCCGGCCGCTCGGCCCGTCACCGCGAGATCCTGCCCCGTTTCGACCCCATGTATCATAGAAGCGAAGCTTTATTTTCATTTGGAGCTGACCTCGAAACGGGAGGTTCCTTTATTCAGTTGCGTGTTTCGTTCGGTACCTTAGAACTCCGTCGGTTATTACCATATTTGAAAAAGTCATTATTGATACGAGGGAGTACTTCCGGTTGGATCGCCTTTAATTTTATTGCAAAAAAACCGTGGATGTGAAAAAATAGATAATGTTAATTCGTATCACAATTATAATTGAGTAAATTTTTATGATAATTATATCAATATACAAACATATTTTCAAATTATTTCACTTCAACTTTTTTGCTTTACAATAATTTTCTCTTCTAGAAATTGTTAAATTCTTTTATTATATTACTGACCTAATTTATAATATCCCTGTATTCAATAGAAATTATAACATTTGCTTGACTGAAATATACACCTCATATTATAAACAGTAGTAACAGTGGGGTGAGTTCGTAATATATTGTAAGTGGTGGTAAAATCCCTCGACGCATCTCCATCGGGCCTGGATTGAGCTATCGAATCAATGAGTGGGCTATCGATCAGCTGCGCGCGCGTTCCGGAACGGCACCTGGGCCTTCACGCTCCGCGGGGCCTGGAACTGTGACCTCATCGCCACCGCCGCCGTCCTGATATCCGCATAGACGCTAATTCATATTTGTTTTATTTTTATATTGTTTCACTGCTAAACACGGGTCTCCTCTCAGTGAGAAGGTTATGCGGCCGTAGTCTACCACGCAGAGCAAGAGCGCTTTGGCATACTTCACACGCCTCAGAAAATATTACAACTAGTTATGTTATTTATACAGTCACGTTTACTACGTAGAGACTAAGAATTTCCATCAAGTACAAGCCGGGGCACACATAAATATTATTAATAATGTATGAGCCGCAGAACTCTTCAAGAACTCCATATATTGAATTTCCCTGTAGGGGTAGTATAAGCGGAATGTTTTTTCTCACAGTAGAAGCCTGCTACGAAATTTTCACAAATCATAATATCTTCCTAAATTAAATAGAAAACATTGTTGGTGTCCGTCTTTTTAAAAACAAAAAACTGTACTGACCAAAACATAAATAAACAGAACCGCAGAGGTCACTGAACCTTCGACATTAGAACGCATTAAAAAAATTTACGAAGCCTCACTCGGTGATCAGTGATATTTCAGTGGCCGCTTAAATTGGAATAAAATGTATCAGATACGATTTCCAGAGTAATTATTCAAATAACGTTACACGGCATATTGTCGGCAACTAACAGTAATTCGTATTAGGCCACTTTTATTCGCGTGCGGTCACAAATATTACAATACCGGTCAAATCGGATTTGACTAATCAACGTAAATTATACAGCGCTCAATTATACTTAGCCGAGTAACTAGTAAGTTTTGGAATGAATAATGAACTCGGATCCGTATTAGACTAAATGGCATAGCTTTACACGACAAACAATGTCAGTGCTTTGCTCACAATGTTACGCGTGCGGTCGCTTCTAGCAATTTTTGTTTTTCAATATTTTTGGTCATAATTATTCTGGAGGTCTAAGAAAATACAATTACTAACTGAAGTTATAAAGCGTTAAAATATTAATATTATTAAATACACAATTTATTGAGATATTTACTGGATAAATGTGTGACACAACATTAATTACATTCAATAATATAAAAAACAAGAGAAGAGCGGATACAATATGAAAAGGAACAAAGACAAAGACAAAGACAAAGACAAAGACAAAGACAAAGACAAAGACGTTTATTTGCACAAATATGGGTACATA
>DWDX01004808.1:0-11236 GCA_018245675.1 Agara michaeli | reverse complement strand
TCTCCTTCAAAACCGGCAACGCATGGACAACTCCTCTGGTGTTGCACGTGTCCATAGGCGACGGTGACCACTTACCACCAGGTGGCCCGTCTGCCTGTTTGCTAGGTTGACTTTATAAAAAAAAAAAGCTCCTGCTACGCCCATGATAATGGTCATGGTAAAAACTGTTCAAACAGACAGGCAGATGGAGTCCGACGCATACTCAATGCGGACATATTTTTATATAACCCTCCAACTGTTGTAGCGGGACATTGACTCTTATGGTCTTGTTCCATCACAAGCGAGCCGCGAGCAAATTATCTATAACCGGCGTAATGAGCGTTATGACCATGTAAAATGGCCAAGATATGTATGGAATTGACGGAAAGTTCTGTTTCAAATATGTCATTTCTAGAAAATATTTCAAAAATATGTTTCGAAGCTGCTTCAATCAGATGACTCGGGATTATCACATTGGAAGCTAAAGGAAGACCTACAGTTAACTAAAATATATCTATTTAATCCTATTTGTGAAATAATCTCGTACGTATTTCGGTAGTTCGGTTGCGGTTACCGGTTACCACAATCGGTAACGGCAAACATGTATTTAAAATTTTTTACGGTATTCAAATACTTAAAATAATTTTATTAATCCACCGATTATTTGTTTTCTTTTGTTATTCATAGTTAGTGATTGTATTGTTAAGCCTCGTCGGAAGCTTTAAAAGCTCTTTAAAAATATCTCATAGAGTGACAGATCACTAACCCGTACAACAGTCTACCGCATTTGCGAGAGAAAAATTTCCCAGCATTGGGACGTTAAAAGGAATTCCGATATACACATTTATTCTAATAAAAATCATTTTTTACTATGTTGACGTAGATAAAATAACAGCTCATAAGTAGAAATGACACTCAGTACTCCAAACGCAGACGCATATGTGCTTTCAATGTTTATGTCACGTCAAATTTAGTCAATTTACCTCATAGTAATGCGATAACAAAAGTCTGTGTTAGCTGCCAGTGCTCGGCGATAGAAAAACAAATTCGGCGTAGTACTTCCGTACTGGAACATTCCACCGAAAATTCAGCAACCGTAAAAAAAAAATCAAAAACTTAATCTGTGTAATGACAGAGAACGTAAATGACTATTTCCGTAATCTCATAGCTGAGTCCGCAGTTATTTTACCTTTGCACACAAAATTTTTTAAAAAAAAAGAAAAAACAAAGCGCTCACCAATCATTTGAGTTCCCGCCTTTTAATGACACTTGGCGTCGCGTTCAGATTTATCCGATTCAAATTGAAACGATCGAATATTAAAAGGATTTTTATGGGTGACTCTTTGTTATTTTCATCTTTGTAATTGAAATATAGTCATTAAATTATTCATATTTGCTAGTTACATATTTTGGCTGTTCCTCGCTATTTGCTTTACTATGGAGCGCGGCTATTTTAATTATGTTTTTACAATTGTCTGTACTGTTTAAGAGGTAAATATGTAGACCAAATGGTACACGATTATGACCATTAAAATCGGCTTGGTTACAAAGTCCAAATGTCAGAATTGTGCCGCTTAATAAACATAGGATTTGATCCATACATGGAAAGAAATATTTTGTTATGGAATCAGAGTTGTATATAATATGTAATCTACTAAAATCCCCTTAGAAATACATCTCCGAATTAGCAGAGTTTATAACCAAAAAAACTGAAACATATCCGTAAATAATTTAATATTATTCGTATAGATAAGAACATATTAGCTAGGTACGTATTCATAAGTGAGTTTATTCATGGTGATATTATTAAGGAAATATGAAGTTTAATAAAATACATACGACTTATGTTATTAGTAAAAGCACGCATTCGCGTGAACATCGCTTTTACAGTGCGAGCACTTCACGTCGCCCTTTCTAAGATGGGAATAAAAAGGAGAAAAATCATATTTAATATAATTATAATGTCTTGTACAGTTTTGCATCTTAAAGCGTACACACGTTATATATGATGTGCGCTATATTGACACACTTCTGCCTCTTGGGGTGAGTAAGAAAAAGGGTGGTTAAAACGTAAGGGCACGTCCAACTCTTAGGGGTGGTTCGGCGGAGAACCAGACATACAGTATCCGCGTAAACAATGCCGTTATGAAAAACTTTCATAAAACAGCAACCGTATGAATGATAATCAATATATTAATGAGCAAGATATTAACGCCAATATGAATAATAATAAAATATATTTATTCAATATAGGTATTTCCGTGAATGACATAGTGACGTCATCTGTCATTACAATGTTTGTCAAAACAAACAGAAATATATACCGCGTGGCCACTGGATCTGTCATCTGAAGCAATAATATGCCTTTTAAGACAAAGTTACAAATTGAACACGTTTATTGTCGAACGGCTATTACCTTTTCTCTTTTTGTTATCACAAATACATTTCAATTTTGTTAAGTTCCCTCTTTCTCCCGCCGTCTCAACGCTGACGCCTTAAATTATGAGCGCAGTGCTGCATAATCTGTGCCTCGCCGTACGCACCCTAAGACAACATAGCTTCTACTTGACATATTTCTATTCATTTAGATCAAAGGACTTTACATAGGGGTGCGCCCCTAGGCTAGGCTATGTACTACATAAGGCCTAGGCCCTAGCCTAGGCTATGGGGAAATTTGACACGCACGGGGGATTCCTGGGGGTCTTGCATGTACCCGTGATAATGTATATAATAGCTTGATTGCAAATGGGTGGGCTGAAATCGATGGCTCTATGTATGTCTCCTCTTGTCTATGGTTCGTGTAGGCGTGTAATGAAAAACGCATAGACAATCTCCCCGCGTACTTTGACTTTCAATAAAGGCCTAATAAAAAAAATATGAGTTGTTATTATCTCTGAAAACAACAGACACAAAATATATCCGCCGTGTTAAATTCCTTCCATACTGCTCACTTATGTTATATAAAGAACTTATGTGCAAAATCTCAGGATTCTAAGTTTAGAGATATCGCCTGTGCGTTGGTCTCTGTGTCAGTCAATCAGTCAGCCAGTCACCATCTTCTTTTATACATATGTACAGAACTTTCCCCTGATGTCCTGAAAAACTTATACATTATTTAAATCTATTGAATTTCGCTACAAATTATTCAATAGCGAGGTAACTTAATTATCCTTTGAAAAATCATTCGTATTGAAATACCTATCATCGTGCCCTAAATTTTGGAAATGCTACCTACATCACATCCTAAAAGAACTGTATATGCAAAAAAAATGTATATTCCACAAATTTTCCTTTTCCAACATCACAACCGAGTACTTCTCGTTGAATAATTTATCGAGCGCCCCAAAAACCTCCCGATAACATTTAATAAGAGCAACCAATAATAAAAAGGGAATTCTTAACGTTTTTCTAAACACAAAGGTCCTCGTGAGGCCATCTCCGGGCACGACTCGACGCGCATCCTCTGTAACAAGACCGTCGGATTTCACAGATGAGGCTCAAATCTCCGCAAATGCCGCTCGAGCCTATTCATTCCGCACACAGAACTAAACAAATAAAGGAGTCGAGTGTTTTTTACGCAATATTTTCCCATTCTTCCCCTTTTCAGAGGCTGAAAACTGCCTTCTTTGCTTTAAATAAGCCTCGTATAAGGCCATTACATGTGGAAATATGAATAACTACGCAATGTTTCCGGACAAAAGTGAGTCTCTAACCGGCTAGGAAACAGTATAAACTGTGCTCAGAGAAAATGGTTTTGAATTATTGAGTCTTGAATACATTTTTTTTTTGTATTAATGATCTAATTTTTTGTACTCTATCGGTTAGTGCAGTTAAAATATCCGTATATGATACAAAATACGAACTAGACCACTTATTATTATACCAAAATATCTTTATAATTTTGTGTTGTAAATTGATTATGAAACGCGACAATTTTCATTACAGTGGAACTTTGAAAAGGCGTAATATAAAAAATTACACATGTTACACAAACACATAACCGACAAACGTGCTCATCTCATCACATCGCTTATCAGTTAAGGTATCTAACCGTAAAACTAAAAAGCCTATCTAACAATCTATTGACTTACTAGGTAACATTATTCTGTCATACTCATTATTACTAGTCAATAATATTGTCGGTTGTTAAATAAAAAATTACAAGGCATTGCAAGTGTGTTTGAATGTTTTTGGTTTTGTTTTTAAATTTGGTTTAGTATTTTTGATGGCGAATTTAAGAAATACACAAAAAAATTATTTAAAAAAAATCAAAATCTCTAGGCCACCCTTGTGACTTAAGGGTACAAAAAAATTTCAAAAAAGTCATTCAAGCTGTTACGGAGGTTTCCGACCACAACTGTATAAACTTTATTATTATTTTCAAGTTCATTCCCGAACGGCTCGGGCTACAGAAATATTCCCGTAGGAGTTAAATCGGTGCGGGCACGTACTCTCTTCGCCTCTCGCGCTGGAAAATTACTGCCCTTAACGATATTATTCCGCCAGAGTTACTTATGGAATTTCAATAGCAGTTGTCGTTCGTGTTCGCTTTGCTTGTTATCTAAGTGCTAAACAAAATAGCCAAACACAACAGTCGATACTTGACTGTAACAATGTTTTCCCGCCTTTTTATCGGTCCGATACTGGACCGGGTCTCGTTTCATACTGAGGTTTTAGGCCTTGCCATTCTGACCAAGTGTTGATTGGCCGACTTCACACATCTCTGAATCACTATAAATCTTATTAACACACTCCAGGTGGGTAAGTTTATCCATCTTTTCTTTCAAGATAATAACGAGTGATATTTGTATTTTTAAGATATAAAACGCACGTACCGAGTCAGAGATGCGTGCAAAGATTTGATCTCAGACCGACAGGAGCGGGTGACTCAATTTCAAAACACTAGGCTATCACTTCCGCTTCCACTTTAAAAGTCGCAACTATACTTCATTTGCAGGAGTTTAAATATTCTTTACAATAATAAATAATTTGATTCTTACAGCGGACAATGAATACACAAATAAAATTATTCTCCATTTCTAAATCAATTTAATACATAGGCATGTAACTACGTATACTTCAATGTACTTACTTCAGTCCAATTATTCAAATTCAAATTCAAATTGTTTCATTCATTATAAGGTACATACATACATACATACACTCATATATCCATTATCGTCCTGGTTTCCATTAGAATCCTTACCACCTCTCGGCTTCCAACAGGCGTCGATAATTATTACAGTTATTAGTGTAAGGGTGGGAAACAATTCGAATGAATCTAGGGATGTGGTCCAATTCAACTACAAAAGTGCCTAGCTTACCCCCGTGATCAAAGAAAACATAGAGCTCACAGTGTATAGATCGGACCGTAGGAAAATCATTAAATTCAAACACTGTCTAAAAACTCGCAGGACTTTCAATACGCTCCAGTTTAATCTTTAAATCGAAATATATATGAAGGCACTTAAGTTTTGTTTAGCTGGTAATCATTAAAAAAAATATGTTAAAAAAAAAAACTTATTTAACCTTAGCTATCGCTTGTGTTGCAACTAGGCTTATTCCTACAGTCCTGTTTCAACACACATAATGCTTTTCACATAGACGTAACCTTTTTTAAAAATGCTTTAATACTTTATTACTGGCCCAATGAATCAAAAATATTTGATGGAAATCTTACATACTCGTTTAATTCGTTCTTTCGTTTATTAAAATTGTGTTTGTTCTAAAGCATCTGTTTCTTCGAGAGATTGCTAGAATATCATTAATTATACGTTCATTAGCGTCTACGTGTGTTTAAAGTAAAACAATGTTATTACATAATATTTCAAGGATTCCATTTTAGCACGAATTCGGTTATCTGTTTAAAGGTTATAAGGTTTAATTAAAAACTATTCGAGTAACCAAACTAAAATACAGAGTCGATATGTGACGCGAATGAATTTTAAATAATGTTCAATGTTCAAAAGCGACTAAAAATTGTACCACGCCATTTTGAAGATTTGACAGTTCGGCCTTTTCAATATCGAGCTTTTCAATATGAGCCGTCATTTAACTGTGCCTTTTGTCGTAGTTCTCGTATATTACAAGGTTTTTCTACGCTATACGAATGCTAGTTCGAGGTCCTCGCCCTCTGAAGGGGCACGCCGCGAGGTGCGAAGCGGCACGACTCCGGGTCTCAGGGGCCGTTCTGATGGCGGTAACCTGGTAACTGTGCCGTATTTGCGATCTGTTATCTACTGAAATGTACATAACAGTATCGGTTTCAACTGAAATAAATAGCTTCATCATGTAAACTCTTTAAAATATTACAGTGTCAAATGTATGTGGTCGTCTGACAGTAACGGACAGCCTTTGAATATTCACGAAAGAGTCAATAGATTGTTAAAAACGTAAAATCACGCCTGTAATCCCCTAAGGGGTAGGCAGAGGAGTGTAGTACACTCCCACATTTCACCAGTTACGTTTAAGTCCCACAATGGAATAGGTGGTGAGCCTATTAAACTTTATCTTATTTAATTATTTTTAACTTAATGTGCGTATTGAATATTAATTATTAATTGTTTCATTTAACGTATTTATATGTCTAGTGATGGAGAAGATTAGTCCAGCAGATTATATTTAAAGGATAAATATCTAACTAAAGACCCCATTTATTACAAAAACAACGAATTTAGAAACAGATTATTCGCTAATACCACAGCTTATAAACATATTGTATCTTGATATAATGAGATATAATATTCCTACACACTTGTTCATATTTGAGGCGTTAATTTTAGAAGACCTAACTATGACTTCATATAATATATTATTACGCTTAAGTAATTTGAAACAAAACACTGGCACCCAGATCATGAATATTAATTAGGCCTTACTTAGGTACAAAGAAACCTGCCAAAATGTTCGTTACGTCATGACAACAGATTAAAAATCAATAGAACGCAGGTAACACAGATAATAAAAAAGTTCTAACGGATTGAGGGGTCATAATAAACACAGATTTAACAGATTTGGAAACGAGAAAGCGGATTAGCCTCGCGTCGACTTTAGATAGATTCGTTTACGCAAATAATCCAGTAAGATTGCCTTCAATTAATACAATAGGGATGACTCTGAGAGGAAATTTAATAAAATTTATTAAAATACAGGCAATTTGTTCAAGATCACATCAACAGCGTTTGAGTTGAAAAGGAAATAAATTTGGCAGAATGCACACTTGCTGCATATTATGTATGTATTCATTATCATAATTTTTGTGATAATGTAATATTTTATTACTCTTTTTTATATCCCAATGCTGGGTCTAGATCTATCCAGCAACCGTGCCTGTCCTGTTTCACTGCAAACGTAAAATGGAAGTCGAACAAAACCGTTCTTAAGCATGAAATTAAAACTGACAATAAAGAACGTTTTGATCAGTCCGCGTCTATACCGTAATACATTTACAGGTTGACCAGAAATCAGGTCGATTACTTGCTGTTTTTAATTTTGGCCATTTCCCATTCGTAATGAGCATCGGTTACAAGTAATTATCATTAATTGATGACTGACTTAATAAAGTAAATCTTCAAGCAGCTTAAAACTTTTGGCGATCAAGCCTAATTATCGTTGGATATGTACATATTATGTATGTATATGGTCTGCCGCAATCATTAACCATGAAGTGATTTATTTTTAAATGGCCGTTTTACAAATAAATAAACAATTCCTGTGTACGTGGTCGGAATAAATAAATTGAAATATACATATATTGCTCAAGATAAATCAAATGCGACAGCCCTACTTAAATAGGACTCTTTCAACTTTAAAGCGTTTTAGTCGCGAAGCCAAGCCAAGGATATTTTAGACTGCCTACAATTTTAAAAGAACGTTTTTTTTTTAATTAACCGTTACATTTACATCCAGCCTAGTAACGATGTTTAATTGGAAGACCTTTTTTACTTGGATATTATGGCTTTAAGGTGTCAATTTATTTAGCAGTAGCATACTGGATAGATGCTTATGACTGGTAAGTTTAAAGCCTCAATCACAGAAATTTTATAAGACATTTTCGAACACAGATTATAAAATCTTAATGAACCAGTTTATAAAATGTATGTATGTTACTTGCAGTGTAGAATCTAAGAGCAGTGAATGGCGTAGTGGTTTGGAATTCAATATTTGACTCCGGTTATCTGTGTTGAAATCCGGACGCCCACCTCTCAATATTCAGTTACATGCGTGTTATAAATTAAATATCATTCGCTATGACGGTGAAGGAAAACATCGTGAAGAAACCAGCAAATGTCAGTTCTCTTCTTCTTTTAGGTGTGTGAAGTCTACTAGTAAGTTCTTAGCCAGCGTCGTAGACTACTGCTTTAAGCCTTCTGATTATGAGACCTGTAGAGGAATTTATTTAGCTGAACATATGAAAATCTCTGCTATTTACCTGTAAAACGCAATAAAAAAAAGTTGAAAAATGTTCCATCCCCGCCGTCTGTTAGATGAGTAAGTAAGTCTAAGCGATATAAATAAAAAAATGTTTTACACCCATTCGTGTTTTATTTAACACTAAGTACACTTGTAAAGAAACATAATTCTTTTTTTTACACCTCGATTTTATGAGAGTTCCTTCTACACTCGCATAATATATTACACGGTGCTTGACGAGTGTGTAGAAGTACACATTTCTTATCTGTTCCCCTTTTGGCGCGAAACTTGGCGGAATGAGTGCGTGACGTGCGGTTTTTTTTTTAAGATGCGTGCGCTCGACTTTCTTTTGAAGATGCTCGTGTTTTTTTTATCGTCTGAAATTATAAGTGTGTATGGAACAGTATTCTTTGGGTATGTTAGTGTCTATGGTTGGCAACGTGATATGTCATTTTGACGCGTAAAAGTCCCTTGCCTTTACGGTCTTACATAATAAAATTATTCTTTGTAGTGTGTCAGAATAATATTCATTTTAAGTTGTTTTATCCCTTGTCTCTAATCCCTTTTCTAAAAAGAATATAAACATTCGTGTTTTCAGTTCCTATGATTAAAAAGATGCTGTGATGGGCTCACAACGCGATTATTATTTTTTAATTAAACTTATTAAAAAAGAATCCTGATAATATCATAACTAACTTGATTAATGTTTCTTATTCATTTTTAACATCGTAAAAACACTTATACATTCTATGAATAACAAGTCCAATATAAAAATTTAATCTCAAAAGATTTTAAAGAAAAATTAAGTACCCACTAACGTATAAAATAAACGATATTCGTTTACAAAATTCATTAAAACCAAACCATTGCATGCTATAGAAATGCTAACAACACTCTCGATCTAATGCTAAAGCAGACTGCTAAATATAAATACTAGAAAATACAAAAGCGCACAATAAAACAAAATCATATAAACTAACCCATTGTTTAGAGTCTAATGACTTGTTGATGTCTGACCGGTAGCTTTGATTAGGAAAAAAAAACGAAAATATTAATAAAAATCGACCAGACTGAAAGCACTCCTCATCAATACTTAGGTCGTTGGCATTATAAAAAAATACTTAAGCCATAACAACCGTTAGAAACCTACGTATTGTCCCAATAAACCTTTTATTTACTTCTTAATGGTCAAGCGGTGTGAATTAAAACCATCGATACAAAGAATGACGCACCTTCCACAGATTATACAAAAATGATATTTGTGCACTTGTATTAAGGGCGTGACGGATTTTTTTTACGGGCAACAAAAAACAAACTAGCCAGTTCACACCGATTGATTAATTTTGACATTTATGCTGAAGAAATAAGATGGTGATGGATTTTTTTAAAAACTGCAAAAGTGGTAGAATTGAAAATGACCCAACCCCATTCAAACTGGCATCATAGGTCGGGAACAATTGTTTTTTTTTCTATAGCGCTGGTCGACAGTGTGGTCCGAGCTAATAAAACACATAGTATAAAGTACGCATATTTAAATAGAGAAGACTGGGTTGCCATGGACATAAAAATTTCAACGCAGACAGTGAATTAATAATTTTCCATTCTAATATTCTGATGGAAGGTATTAACGATTCGATGCATGCATGCATGCATTTCTCGCACAATCCCTATAGAACGCGTTTCAGTGGTGCAAGGAGGAAAACTGCTTTGCCGCAAAACAGCAGAATTGTACTGTTTTTGGAATGTAAACAAAGATATGTGTTTTCTGTGTGTCAGTCAGTTTGCTTATCTTTAACAACTATTAACAGTTCTAAGGGGTTATTAAAACTGCTAACGGAAAATTTTCTTTTCGTGCCACTTTCCATTGTGTTATATTTCCTGAAAAGAGCAGTGTTCTTTACAACGTCGCCTTTTTTTGCCGAAAAAAACTTGAAGTGCGACAAAACAATTTGGCAACACAAGAAAAGCTAGTTAACTCGTCTAGAGTGGCCCTTACTCAGTCCGCGCTGTCGAAAACAAGGAAAAAAAAATAGTCGAATGAAAATTGTCGTAACTTCCACAATAACGTTCGATTAAACTATTTGCTAGGTTATTTTTATAAATATAATAAAGATATACTAAACTTTGAACGACTAAAGTATATTTAAAATTATCGAAAATTAATTTTCAATTTCTGAACAGTGTCGTACATGTTCCAAACTGTTATTATTAGTGGTTCGCAAGTAATTATATGTAATAACATGTTTTGCGTACAAAATATCTCACTTACATTACTTTTACTGTTAAATAAGAGTAAAAAAAAGAATTACGATTTACAATTCCTTGGAATGCTATCATCGAGTAATGGAACAGTGTTTGGAAACAGTTTAAAAATCATGACCTTACTCCCGCAAGTGAATCCGTTCAGCAATGAAAATATAATGTCGCATCTAGAGTCTGATATTCTGTGTAAAGCCGGACCTCAAACAAAGAAAAGGGTAAACAAATTAATTATTTAAAGCACGGTCTAGAATCGAAGGGTACTTTGATGGACGCAGCTGCGTTCTGGCAAAAAATGAATAACTAGTGGCCTAGGGCTCGAAGATATTTAACGACTAGTTGATAACCCCGGCTTCGTCCGCGTGTTCAAAATAGTAATGATAATAATACAAAAATAAAAAAAGTGCAACAAAATAATTTATTTATTGAAGGAAAGCTCACAAAAAAAGAAATATTTTCCCGTTTTGGCAACATTTTTCATTGCTGCTCCACTCCTATTAGTCGTAGCATGATGTTATATAGCCTATAGCCTTCCTCAATAAATGGACTATTCAACACAAAAATAATTTTTCAATTCGAACCCGTA
>DWDX01004807.1:0-11239 GCA_018245675.1 Agara michaeli | reverse complement strand
TAAAAACAAAGAGAAAATGTCAATGTATGTAAGTATTTCAGTAAAATAATCAATGAATAGAATTACTCGATAAGCGACAAATGAAATAACCAAATCACAACGGTGGTCTACTATTTCATTTATCATTGAAGTTTGTAAACTACGTATCGACATTTCACTTAGCTTTGTATCGATAATATTCCTCAACAAAAGCTTAAAAACATACAATTTAAGTAAACTTCTAAGTCGATTCGTCCATTTTGTATTCGACAGTACATAAAACAAAACTTATCAACTTTAACACGTATCGTAAGTTAATTCTTGATCGTGTCGTGTTCGTGAGCAATAAAAGACACATATCAATATAATATTGACGGTTAAGAATAAAATGTAACGTGCCTTTTATATATATATATATATATATATATATATATTAATCACGCCTATTTTTAGTGCTTTAGCGTGAAGCGAAAAATATGACGATGGTAATTTAAAGTTATTAATTGGGCCCTACAGGGCGTCCGCTCGGGGGGTCCCGCGTGTGTTACGTGTTTTATTGTACTTGAGGGAAATGAGGACGTCTTGAGAAGTTCACGGAGATAACGTAATTGTTGACCGCGAGAAGGTAACGAACGGTGTTTGGTCTTTACGAGTTTGAAGGACTGTAACCGATCTAGTGCGTGGCCTTTGACTATCTCGATATACCGGCATTTCCTAATCTGGGAACAGCGTACACTGAACTCGGTACGATTTGCCGCTGGTGTCGCTAACTGTTTTATCCGTTAGTTTTCGACGCCGCGCCGCGATTAGCAGTTTTCTGTGTGCGATGTTCTTTAAGTAGCATACGGTTATCGATTTAACATATTAAATGTACCTTATTCACCTTCAATAAATCACACACGAGACACGAAATCGCTAAACTAAATTCACCGATTCTGACTTTTACAATTAATGTAAAGTTGTATTAAGCAATAATGTATTAAGTAATTCGATTGCCTTGTTGGTCGTGCGGTTGCTAGCGCGACTGCCGATCGGGAGGTCCTGGGTTCAAATCGCGGGTTGGATACTGTTGGATTTTTCTAATCTAGAATTTCCAGCAGTGACTCGGAGTCTGGATGTGTGCCCGGTGTATGGCAATAGGCTTACCACGTATTCCATTGTGGGACTTGAACGTAACTGGTGAAATGCGGGGGTTCACTACACTCCCCTCTGCCTACCCCTTAAGGGGATTACAGGCGTGATGTTACGTTTGTTTGTATTAAGCACTCGAAATATCTATGTAAATATCTTTCGGAGACATATTAATCTACGAAATAATTAAGCGAAATAAACTGTGACAAGGTGGTTAACATACTTGTATTATTACGAGTAGGTACTCAAGTTTATTTCATTGCATGGAGCAATCGACGAGATGGCATTAAAGCGTGCAGTTATTACAGGAAAATGTAATTAAACTCGAGATATATTGAGCGTCTGTTAATTGAAAAACGAAAGTCAATGATAAATTCTACGCTCCTTGTAAGAGGCGGGACACGCTGTTAGAAGTTAAAGCTTATTTTGTTGCAATTAAAACATGCTCATCAATTAATAAAGGGAATACCTTCATACGCTGATTGATTGAGTCATTAAAAACTGTAGACTTTTATGTGCGATAAAAAATTTAACAAGAATTCGATTGTCGAAAAAGTAAGGTATCACTCGCACTACCTTTAGGATGCGCGACTATTTTCAGGATGGGAAAAGTGAAATAATGATATTATTATAATAGTCTTGATCTGGTTCTGTTCTGTTCTGGTGTATAGAGTTTCAAGGTCGTTTTAAAAATAAATGTCAATATTAAGATGTCAATGTTAATTTAGTAACACTTTTTGTTTCAGTAAAAAGTTGAATCAAGCCAGCGTATACTAGACCTATTGTTACTTAGTACGATAAATAGATCGACATCAATATAAGTACAATTTTGGTGAAATAACAAAAAAACGGAATGTCATTTATAGTAGTCTAAATGATGGAGCATAATTCTGGGTATTCTTAGAGCACTGTCACTGAGGTCCAAAGATGATACAGTTCATGGTTGAAGTTTAGATGGTTTCGAGTTCGATTTCTGTTCAAGCCGCTACCGGTTCATATATATACATTCGAAATATATGTAAACACACGTTTGTAATCTCACTGTGTCCACGCCCCCATAAAAAATAGTATTTGAATTACAATTGATACGGTTTTTTAATATAACAATTATTATTATTACTTATTCTTGCCGGACTAGAGACCATATAATTATATTTATAATTAATTAATTTACTATTTATTCGTTGGTTGGACGGTTGCTAGCGCGACTGCCGATCAGGAGGTCCTGGGTTCAAATCCCGGGTTGGGTACTGTTGGATTTGTCTAACTTAAACGTAACTGGTGAAATGTGGGGGTGTTCTACACTCCTCTGCCTACCCCTTAAGGGGATTACAGGCGTGATGTTACGTTTGTTAAGGTACAGAAATATTGCGTGGCGAAAAAAGCTCAAAGGCTGCGTGTAAATAATTATTCATATTTTCACGGACAACTCCAAATCCGTTATGAACAATCACGCTTTCGTCCACGATGTTAATCTTCCAAAACCGACCACCGGCAAGGTCAGAAAAAGGAAAAAAATACTGAAAAGTGAAATCAGCGTGCGTCAGAGGGCACGGCCTTATTATACCTATTTGCTTAATATTTTCTTATTGTTTCCATGTAAATTGGTCGTCGGCTCGGCTTATCGCATTTTCGTGTAGGCGTTTTAAAAGGTCTGGGCGGTGACGTCACAGAGGTCAAAAACTGAATGAAATAAAACTAATGTAATGAATATTAATTCGGACTGAGGGCGTTGATGGATGTTGGTTGCGTGGATCTTGAGTATTTTAAAAGTGAACCTTTTTATTTTTAGTACCTACTTCGCTTGTAGAATGAAATAGTTTAATACAATGTTCGAAGACCTAATAAATTATGTAATATAGATATTTTTAACAGAGAGAATAATAACGAAAATTATTTTCATATATGTAAGTGCATAACTATTATGTAATACGTATTTCGAGTTTCATTATGGAAGCAACATTAATTGATTGGTTATCGTTTGCTGTCTTTTCTGTCAATTAAAAGAACAAATTATTTGTAGCACTCAAAGCGTAGAAATATTTGACGAATGATAGAATTTCATGGATATAGCGATTTACTAAAAACTAAAAAATCGATAAAAATGTACCGAACTAATATACTCGTAAAGCTGAAAAGATGTTTTTTTTGGTTGAACGCCCTTCTCTCCGGAACTACCATTCGGATTTTATAAAATCATTGTCCATTTTGTAGCGCATTTTCTTACGAATATTATAGGTTTTTCCGCTGGAAAACGCTTGGTTTCTCAGGAAGATTGCTTTAAAACACCGGAGCGAAGCCACTGATTAAGGCCTAACTTGTTGCAGACACGGGCGCCGTGTTCACGTTCGGCAAGTCCCACTTCGCCGACAACGAGCCGAGCCACTTCTTCATCAAGAACGACCCCGTGGTGGCCGTCTCGTGCGGCGACGAGCACAGCGCAGTGATATGTCGTGAGTGCCCACTAGATTACGCAACTATACATAAAACATTTCTCCTTTTCTATCTTTTTACGTTTGCTTAACGCAATTCTGTTTCCACCAGCTAGTCCACTGGAGAATACTTCTTTGTAAAATAAAATATACCCTTAACAATCGTTTAATGTAGATGTTCTTTGCATTTATATTTGTACCTGTATAAATTAGAAACACCTCTTCAATACCGTCTTTATTTATCTATTCATTCTTTAGTATTAGTAATAAAAAGCGGACTCAATGCAAAAGACATTATCTGCCAGTCAACCCAGTCATTTCGGAGATGCCATAGATCGTGTCCACGTTGTTCACAGAAAATGGCCGGGTGTTTGTATTTGGCGAGAACGAATGGGGCCAGCTGGGGCTGGGCCACAAGGACGAGGTGACGCGGCCCAGCTGCGTCAAGTGGCTCAAGCCGCACCGCTCCATGTTCGTGGCCTGTGGGCGAGCGCACACCGTCTTCGTTACTGGTGCGACATTTATCCACCTCTAGCTCCTTAAAGCGGTGCATGTAGCTCTGAACCAGAATACAGCTACGATATCGACCACAACGGCTACTACTAAACGAAGGCTTCTGGGATTGTGGACGGCCAGAGTGGAAGCTCAGGCCGGCCAGTTAGCGACCCCGGGAAAGAATTGGTTGTAAACACACGGCATTTGCAGTCCTGTTAGGAGCCCCACAAAAGAGTCGCCCTGAACAACACCGGTGTCATCCGTCGAAGTTTTGTTGCACTGTTACAAAATGGACCCATAACGGGAATATTCAATGATTTGTCAAAAAGTAATGCATCCCACGTATATTCATATTATTCTATCATGTTGGATTATTAAGGGCAACCGACTGCCAAATATCTGTGTCCTTATAGATCTGACGAACTTCTTACACTCTTCAAACATAAATAGTTAATGTGGCAAGGTTCCCCTTCAGCCAGAATTTCACCTGTTTGGTCAATATACGTATGTGAGTTTTGGAATTTGATCTCATCATCGTATTGAAATATCTTCTGTTATTTTAGACACGAATACAATCTACTCGGTGGGATGCAATGATGAAGGCCAGCTGGGCACCGGCGACGTGGAGGCCCACAACGTGCCGCAGTACGTGGAACTGGAGGCAGAGAACGCGGCGATACGGCAGGTATCCGCCGGCAGCAACCACACCGCCATACTCACTGGTAGGCACTTAAATACCAACGGCAATATCTGTAATGTTACGTTCATTCATTCATTCATTCATGTACCGTTCATTGACTGTTTACGCATTCGATACTCGATGACGAGTTATTGACAGATCGAGAAGGGAATGCGAGCAGTTTTATAACAATCGGTAACTGACCCGAGCCAAATGTAATTTTTCATGTCTTTTTTGTTTTATATTGTAATTTTGAATTTTCTTTAATTAGAGTCGGATTTCGACTACTGAACCATCATTTTTATATATGTTATATGCGTTTAATGATATAGCAAAGTGTAGAACACTGGAGACCATTACGAAATAATTCAACTGAATTTATTTATAAAACAGACTTTTGGAAACCCTTAGACGTCATTATACACATTTAACGTATGCCTAACATTTTAAAGACAGACAAAATGTCCATTTGTACATATATGGATACATTTAAAGATATTGCAGAATTATTAGATTTATCCATATTTGCAATTTACGGGCATACACAATTAATATATCGAAACTAAATGAAAGTTAACATAAATATACTATACATTCAAGTTCTTAATTAATCTAATCTCAAGTTTCATTAATTTGGTGTACCTAAATGAATCATAGTTTCATTTTATACATAACGTCCTTTCCAAAGGAACAATTAAAGCGGCTATCGTGATTTCGATCTTCATTGGTCCCCAGACGACGGTCGCGTGTTCGTGTGCGGCTCCAACGCTGAAGGCCAGCTGGGCCTGGGCGAGGACACGAGGTCTAGCGTCAAGTTCAGCGAGCTCAAGTTCATGGAAAAGATAGCCTTCGTCGAGTGTGGCTACTATCACACCGTGTTTATTACTTGTACGTGTTGTTTTTGCTACAGTTATTTTGTTATTGTTACCACCAACATTGCCATTTTATTAACGTTTTGTTACAACTTGTCTCGCCTAATACTTGTGCTCTTTTTCCTAAATAACACTATAAAGCGAGAAACATTACGACTCTATCTCCATCATTATTTCCTAGTCCACAGTTACACTCCAACTTCAAGTCAGAAAGTACTGACAACACGTTGATGAAGCCACTTACCATCAGATGGTGTACCTGTTTGTCAGATACTTAAAAAAATCATCAAACAATTGTCCCCGCTCAATTTCCATCTACTTCCAGCCAAGGGCGCTGTGTTCGTGACCGGTGACAACGAGAACCAGAAGCTCGGCATCCCTGACACGGCCACCATCATCTACGTGCCCCAAGTCCTCCCGACGAACACGCCCATCAAGAGCGCGTGCTGCGGCGCGAACCACACCTTCCTGCTGTCCATGGACGAGAGCAAGATCTTGGCTTTAGGGTCCAACGAGAAGGGGCAGCTCGGCCTGCCCGAACACGTGGAATATGTGAAGGAGCCCACGGAAATAGACATGGAAAAAATGTTCGACGGTTACCAGCTAAAAGTGGTGGCTTGTGGCGCGATGCACACCGCTTTTGTTACAGGTAATATCTGACAGCATTTAGACTTACACGTAGAGTACCTAAGAGTGCTCTTAAGACACTCACGATTAAGTTTAATTGCGGTATAAGAAAAAGTGTATCGGGACGGTAGTCTATACAAATCACTAGTCACTGCCTACCCCTATGTGAAATAGACGTGAAATTATACGTTGTAAATAAGTATGTACGTATTTATCATCCAGATGTAATGTCAATACAATGATCAGTGTAAACTGGCAATAACGTATTATTATTACACAAAATATATTTGTTACAAAACTATAATACTCGTAGAAAAAAATCTCACAAGGCTTATTTCAAATAAGTGGTTCATGCATTGAAATACTGTTTTTATGCTATTGCAAAAATTAAAAAATAACGTTCGTGCGTCTTGTTCCAAAAGCAACGTCATTATATTGAATTTAACGTAATACATAACATTTATATTTGTTACAGACAACGGACTTCTTTACACGTGCGGCGAGTCTAGGCACAACAAACTTTGTTTAGAGGGAATAGACGATGCCGATAATTCGAACGAGGCGTTAACTAATCAATACTCACCTAAGCGGGTCACCGCCATGAATGGGTTCGTGGTAGACAACGTAGCTTGCGGCGGCTCCCACACGCTACTCACCGCCACCAAAGGCTCCAATGCGGACTTCACAAACAACGACTTTAATATTATCAACGAAGAAAACCGGCAAATATCTCTGACCGAACTCCCGCCTCTGCAAAAAATTCCAATTATGAACAAAACCGAAGAGCCGTATACAATCGAAGACGTAACAAATTCAAATGTCAAAGATGATAACGAAATCAATGATAAAAATGGAAATGGAAACGGAAATGAAGAAATAACATCTATTGACTCGCTGGAAGCCAACGTGAGTGGTTCACACATCGTTAACATAAATGATTTAGAAACTGCCAGCACACACGAGATAGCGGACATCAATAAAGATGAAACGGACTCTTGTGCTATCATCGACAAAGTTTTAGATGATATAGGTGATACTACGGACAAAGCAATGCAACAAGTTGATATTAAGGTTGAAAAATCAGTCGATGAGGTGAAAGATGCAGTGAATACCAAGGTAGAGGTTGTCGAAGAAGTTTTGAAAAAAACTGTTGCTAAGATAGATCCAGGTATACATGCCGATGAAATGAAAATTCTAGAGGTTCCTGACAAAACTGCGGAAACCGCCAATTCGCCGCCACCGAAAACTCCAATCATACAAGATCTGCTCCACATTCCAGATATTTCACATATCAGTCCAAGTTTAAGTAAGCGCAGTGATGATGAACAGAAGAGTGTAGGTGGTCAGTCCGAGAACGAAACCATACCCTGCGGCTCTGATAAATCCAGCCCTCAAATCGGTAAGACCGCTAAAACACAAGCCGTAATGCCGATTGTCCGGAACGAAGATAACATCGATACAAATGAACCGGAACACAACGAGGACCACGAAGTAGTCGTGAACAAGTTAGAGGAGAAAGGGCGTTTCGCAAAAATTTTCCAATCGATAAGAGATAAAGAGAACTCTTGTATGGGTAAAGGAAAGGTTATTGAGGAGAAGGTTACAGGTGATTATATGTACTTTAAAGTGTCCATCGTTTCAAAGTCGATTCGATTACTTAAAAAAATTTATCGCTAAACTAGAAGAATTAGATTAATGAATTTTAACTCTTTTTACAGAAACAGTACACAAGGGTGTTGACAACGCTGAAGAATCAGTGCACAAGGTGGAAGAAACCATAGAGACGGAGATCAGGAACCAGACCAATTCACGGACGTGCACCATTTTATAAGTCGAAATGCATTCGTTTTATCGTCAATGTTGCTATTAAATTTTTAACATCAGTAATAATATGCAGTTTTACTTCAACTAGGTATTAAATTTTCATTGCCACAAATAGAACAATTGTAAAAAGATCAACATACACTCACTCAATATATTTTAATCTAGGTACAATATGCCACGTGTCACTTTATCTACAAAAACAAAACAATAGAATATGAGCTATAGGATCAGAAACACTTTGAATTTTAAAAAGATGCCGTTCAATGATTACAGACTAAATAAATATTGAGTTTTTCGAAGCCAGAGACTAAATGGTGTACAAGTTATTTACAGAATTATGTTCGTGAAAGCTAATTTTCCCCGTAATTTGAAGATGCTCGCGCAGTTTCCGTCCGATCTCCCTGTTCGCCTTCTCGTTATTCTTGTCCGATACCCAAATACCTGAAATAGTGATAATGATAATCACTACATCACTTTATAGTATAAAACAAAGTCGCTTTCCGCTGTCTGTCCCTATGTATGCTTACATCTTTAAAACTTCGCAACGGATTTTGATGCGGTTTTTTTAAATAGATACGAGTGATTCAAGAGAAAGGTTTATATGCATAATAACATCCATTATACAGTAGAGAAATACTGTTATTTTGGAAGTTTCTAATGTAATGTCGTAAATAATTACATTTTTTGCGGCGGAGGCGGGACGAAGTCACGGGCAAAAACTATTTACAAATAAAATTATTATTTTTGAAACTTGTGGCGGGAGTTGATTGATAGAAATCGTGACGTAAGGAAAAGCGTTATGCCCTCTCTATGCGACGTTATCTCTGCACGAATACGCGCGAGTATTTGAGCAGACGATAACATACCACAAATGTAAATTTACATATTCCATCCATACTAAGAGTCTTTAACGCGGATGAATAAAATATAATTGATGTTTAGGATATCCGTACACAATGGTTTAGTGGCTTTTAGTATCATTTTTTTTGCAGAATACGTTCTCCATAAAAAGAGATACATTAAATTCTACTTCACTGTCACGAAATAAAAATAAATGCTTACCAACTTTACTCTTGCCTCTAACGCTAACGACTGCACCGCAAATTGAATCGGAGTTTTCGAAATTTTCGCCAATGAGAAGAAGGACCTGAAATGTCAATAAATCTTCATTCAAGTGATTGTACAACACTGTGTTAAATTTTAAGTGAACACTTCTAATGTACTATGCACAATCGTCTTTTTCGTTCGTGAAATGACATTCACCATCAAACTACTGAGATTTCCGTCGAATAAAAAAAGGTAGAAGACTACGAGGGATCGCAGAGATACATTTTGAAAAATAGCCAGATAAATCTACTTCGACATTATTGCAATATTTGACAACGTGATGTGTTATGTATTCTAAAGCAAATAAACAAGAGGACAGGAATTAATTTGAATTGTTATAAAAAATAAAAATAAAAGGAGTTCGGTTTACCACATTCTTTGATATTCTCTGCTAAAATACTGGCCTAGTTTGTCAACTACACTACCCTATTAACGCCTAGTATAATACATTGGGATACCGCGGCTTATTTAACGGTTCAATTAACCCGGAGTGCTTTACGCTGTTCATCACCGAACTTGGATCACCATTCCGGGAGGATATCCTTGCCATCAGATAGCTTCGACTAAAAGCACAAACTATACTTGTTCCAAAAATCCAAACGTCTACTCACAACATACATCCAGATACGATCCAAGTTCATTGACTTCTTGTCCATGTTTATGAGCCACCTGCCACCTCTCTTGTTGGCCCTGTCCTCCCACATCGGACGGATGCCCTTCTTGAAGACCGAGTAGTCCTGCCCGAAAGGTAGTTCAGAGGGCAACTTCATGTGATGGTAAAGACTGTAGAAAGCGTAACAGATGATTCATTTTACACATCACATTATTAAACGGTAAAAAAATATATGTGTTTTTATTGACTGGTTCACCTCCCACTCCTGGTGGTCTGGGTTCATTCCTGGCACGCATCTCTGACTTGTTACGTGCGTTTTATAACTTAAAATTTAAATATCACTCGCTATAACGGTGAAGGAAAACATCGCGAGGCAACCTGCACACCTTGGAGATGTTTGGAGAGGCGAGCCAGGAACGAAATCCCCCCACCCCTCGCAGAATCGAAGGCTAAACCGCCAAACTATCTCTGCTTAACAGAATACCGTGATAATTTTTACGCTCAGCATACCACCAGTAATCCTCGACGGTATCGAACGTGGTCAGTTCAATTTGGTTCTCCTCCCAGTTCTTCGTCTCGTTCTTGAACAACCAAAAGCTCCACGTGTTATGTAACGGATGTTTGATATTCTCCAAGGGCTGCTCCTCATTTTTCTTGCCCTTATCGCTCACGGTTTGATTGGAATCCTGATTATGGAGAATTTTTGATACACATTTTTATTAGGTTCACAGACGTAACCCTAACCCTTTTTTGGTTGATTAATACGTATGATAATAAATATATTTGAGACGACTCCACACACGGCTATCTAATTTCTAATCAGGCAATCAAATGCCTATGTATAGTAACCGGACAGCTGATAAACGTACTATACAATATATGTACATATATGTAGATATTTCTGCTACACCCAGGATACGGAACAAACAAATGTGTTGTACACGCAAACATTTTTTCTGGGTGGGAATCCAACCCACGATCCCCGGTTTTGCAGACAGTCTTCAACTACCGACTATACCAAGGAACCAGTGAGGAGAGTATTATAAATTCGAATTAAAACGAGTGTTTTCGCCCGTGGCCGTTACTTGGTTATACCGTTATCAACCGATAGATATCAACAGCACTAATGCAATACTAACACAGTACACATACATATATTGGCATATGATGATTCTAGGTAACAAAAGGCAAAATATTAACTGAATCTTTGTGACAATCAAAAAATATATACACAATCAAGTACGTTAGTCTCAAAGTATTTGAAAATGTTCATAGAAATGTTACACTCCCAAAACATTTTATCGAGACACGAATTGCATAGAAATCTGTAGGCATATAGCGATATCTAAAAATCCATTCGATACACAATAAAATGACTCACACTTTAACACTGGGTTATTGTTTACTAGTTTTTACCCGCGGCTTCGCTCGCGTGGAATTCGGTCTGGCATATTAAGTTTCTTGACAGATCATTTCAATA